>CABHPH010126774.1:0-29739 GCA_902168325.1 Peromyscus nudipes
CCACCACCACCACCGCCTGGCTGGCAGTGTTAAGTATTTTACAATGAGTGTTGAGAAGAGCAATGAGGCAATCTAAATTTGGGGTGCTACAGGGTCTCTAACTATGATGCTTACAACACAATGGAAGGAAAATCCAAGCATCTTGCAGTTGAGGTCTCTCTGTACATCTGTACTGCTTGGCTTCCATGTGGGAGGTTCTTTCTCCTTTCTATTTGATGACCTATGTGTTTCTACTTTTAGCATCTCATTTGTGAAGAAATGAGGATGGTACCTTCATATTGAAAGCTCCAAGACTGTAGAATTTGTATCATTCATAGAGAACTGAATAAAAGCCAAGTTTAGCACAGCTGAGGTGTGGAGAGTGTGGTTAAATAGCTGTAACTCTGGGGAGAGAAGTGGGAGCAGTACCACGGATGATGCCAGTGCCACCGTGACCCAAAATCTTCTCCAATGCCGCCAAGCCCTGGGGAGGATCTTGTGGTGGTATTGTGTTCCCCAAAATATTGTGTATGCTAATAAACTTATCTGGGGTCAGAGAACAGGACAGCCACAATATTAAACATAGAGGTTAGGCAGTGGTAGCATACGCCTTTAATCCTAGCATTCCAGAGACAGAATCTGGATCTCTGTGAGTTCAAGGCCACATGGGAAACAGCCAGGCGTGGTGACCCACACCTTTAATCCCAGAAAGCACGCCTTCAATCCCAGGGAGTGGTGGTAGAAAGCAGAAAGGTATATAAGGCGTGAGGACCAGAAACTAGAAGCATTTTGGCCTGGAGAAGCATTTGGCCTGGTTAAGCATTTAGGCTTTTAGCAGCAGTTTAGCTGAGATTCATTCTGGATGAGGACTCAGAGGCTTCCAGTTTGAGGAAACAGGATCAGCTGAGGAATTGGCGAGTTTTCACCCCAACAACCCGGCTCAGGTTTGATTTTATTAATAAGAACTTTTAAAACTCATGCTACAGGATCTCATCACAGAGAAGGCAGCCAGGGCCCAAACCATTGGAAACTAATACGGTCACTGTGTAATGAGGGGCAGAGGGATCTCCTGCCACTGTACCATGTTATATTCACAGCTGTCTCTAAAAGACCATTGCTAGCACACTTACTTTTCAAAACTTTTTGTGAAACTGAAGACAGTATCTTCAACAAATGGTGTTATTCAAACTGGATAGCTGTTTGTAGATGAATGCAAATAGATCCATACTTATCACCCTGCACAAAACTCAAATCCAAGTGAATCAAAGACCTCAACATAAAACCAGATACACTGAATCTGATAGAAGATAAAAGCTTTCTTTTATCTTTGAACACATTGGTACAGGAAAGGCTTTCTGAACAGAACACCGTTAGTGCAGGTATTGAAATAAACAATTAATAAATGGGACCTCATAAAACTAAAAAGCTTCTGCATGGCAAAGGATAACATCATTCAGACAAGGCACCAACCTACAGAATGGGAAAAGATTCCAACTACACATCTAATAGAGGGCCAACATCCAAAATACACAAAAAGCCAGATATCAAGAAAATAAATAACCCAATTTAAAAACGAGGTACAGATACAAAGAAAGAATTTTCAACAGAGGAAGCCCAAGTGGCTGAGAAATAATTAAAGAAATGGTCAATATCCTTAGTCATCAGGGAAATGCAAATCAAAACCACTTTGAGATTTCATCTTATACTTGTCAGAAAAGTTAAGATCAATAAAATAAGTGACAGCTAATGCTGGTGAGGATGGGAAAGGGAACACTCCTCCACTGCTGGTGGAACTTGAAACTTGTACAGCCACTATGGAAATCAGTGTGGTAGTTCCTTAAGAAGATGGGAATTGATCTACCTGAAGATCCAACTATACTATACCACTCTTGGGCATATACCCAAAGGATACTTCATCCTACCACAGAGACACTTGCTCAACCATGTTCACTGATATTCTTTCCATAGCAATCAGAAATTGGAAACAACCTAGATGTCCCTCAACAAAAGACTGGATTAAAAGAAAACAGCACATTTACACAATGGAATACTATTCAGCCATTAAAAGAAATGAAATTTACAGATAAGTGGATGGAACTAGAAAAAAATCACCATGAGTGATATAACCCAGACCCAGGAAGATAAGTATGGTATTTGCTTATATGTGTGTATTAGCTGTCAGTGATAACCATGCTACAATTCAAAGAGCCACAGAGGTAAAGTATAGAGTAAGGGACTAAGGGATACAGATATATTCCCTTAGAAAATGGAAATAGAATAGATAGTTAAGAATGGATGGGGTGGGGCTGGAATAGGAGGATCAAGTTGGGAGGGGAAAAAGGAGGGGGTTGAGGCAAGGAATAAGGAGAGAGACAGCTAAAATTAAGGACCATTTGAAGGGTAGTATGGAAACCTAATACAGTAAAAGTTTCTTAAAATATATACATATATGAAGGTGATCTAAATGAAATCACCAAACACTGGGAGGAGACAGAGATCCAGTTGGGCATCTCATCACCAAATGAAGCTTCCCATACTAGGATTGGGTTATATCTATTGAGCTATTGGCTAACAGGGTCTCATGGGAATTCTCAAACAACCCAGGCTGTTTCCAATACTCCAGGTTGCTCTCCACAAACTGATAGCAAGGCCTGATTGCTGAAGACTACACCTATACAACTCATTGAACATAGAGAAGTGCTTACATGGAGCCTTCACCCCTGCCTTCTAGAGTCTGTGGTTCAGGAAGATACTCTGCATACTACCAAAAGAGATACGTGAATGTAGCATGAGTCTTAAAAGTTCTTATTTATAAAATCAAACCCGAGCCGGGTATTGGGGTAAATGCTGGATGGTCAGAGAGACAGAATAAGCCACAGCTATCTCACCTCGCTGGGTCCTCAGCTGGTCTTGTTTCCTCAGACTGGATGCCCCGAGCCCTCATCCAGAATGGGTCTCAGCTGAACTGCTGCTAGAAGCCTGAAAGCTTAACCAGCCACATGCTTCCCCAGGCCGCTTCTCCAGGCCAAATGCTGCTAGTTTCTGGTCCTCACGCCTTATATATCTTTCTGCTTTCTACCACCACTCCCTGGGATTAAAGGCTGACTTTCTGGGATTAAAGGCGTGGATCACCATGCTTGGGTGTATCCTTGAACACATGAATTTCTGCCTCTGGAATGCTAGGATTAAAGGTGTATGCTACCACTGCCTATCCTCATGTTTAATATTGTGGCTATCCTGTTCTCTGACCCCAGATAAGTTTATTAGCATACACAATATTTTGGGGAACACAATACCACCACATATCAACCCTGCCACAAACGCTTTGATCTACAATGCTGTTCTCTCTGCAAGATATGCTAGATCAATAGTGGCACAAAGTTTGTGGAAGTAACCAACCAATATCTGATTTGACTTAAGGTCCACTCCATGAGATGGAACCCATACTTGACACTGCTTGAGTGACCAAGAACTGGAGACTAGATAGCCCAGGGATCCAGGGTAAAAGAAAAAAATTGTAGCAATAAAATGACTCTTAATGATATTCTGCTCTACTCATAGATCAGTGCCTTGCTCAGCCATGACCAGAGAAGCTTCCTCCAGCAGCAGATAGGAATAAATACAGAGACCACAGTTAGACATTATGTAGAGAGTAAGAGGCCTTGGAATACTTAGCCCCAAAAGGAATGTCTCCATCAAATCCCTGCCCTCAGGGTCCAGAGAACCCAGTGGAAGGGGAAGTGAAAAGAATGTAAGAGCCAGAGGGGATGGAGACAAGGCCCTCTAATCAACATGATCAAAGCTCAAACGAACTCACAGAGACTGAGGCAGCACGCACAGGGTCTGCAAGGGGCTGCAGTAAGTCCTTAGTGTACACATTATGGTTTCCAGTTTAGTGTTTTTATGAGATTCCTGAGTGTGCAAATGAGTGGTTCTCTGACTCTTGTGTCTTCTCTTGGGCTCTTTTCCTTCTGTTTGTTTGTTTTGTCCAGTTCTGATGAATTAGTTTTTATTTTATTTTAGTATATTTTATTTTATTATTATTCCTTAGAGACGTGCTTGTTTTCTAATGAGGGACAAAATATGGGTAGATCTGGCTGTGAGGGGAGGTGGAAAGGAACATTGAGGAATAGAGGGAGGAAACCATAATCAGGATATATTACATGACAAAATATCTATTTTCAGTAAAAGGAAACAAAAAGCTTTCCATAGAAACATAACAGGATCTCTCCAGCTAGAGCCCACACTTCCTGTGACTCTGCACATCAAGCTTATTTGTCCAGGACTGTGCTGGCTAATGATCACATTGCTCTGCCAATTACCAGGACTATGAAGAGATCTTTCATCTGGAACAGCAAGGTGGCCTTTGGGACTGCAGAGAGGTGGAGGGGGAGCACAGTGCACCACAGTGGAGGTCTGGGACCTGCCTCCACCCCAAACTTCAGCAGAAGTAGCAGGACGATGAAAAGAACCAATGGTAATCATCTGCATATGAGTGATGAACTCTGAGAACAGTGCTCCCTACTGAGATGGAAGTCTAGGTTTCATGTTCTCTATATCAACACAGCAGGACCTGGTGCTGGTGGCCTGAGGGGAGATCCTATAATCTCACTCTGGCGCTCAGCCACTGTAGTGTTTCATATTGTCCTGCTGCACTTCTTGAAGGTCTCTGTTGGCATTAGCCCATCAAGGGTAACATTGGTCATGCCCTCCCATAACTTAGTCCTGGCACCTCAAGTTGCATTGCCCTGCCTCCCAAAAGATGCACAGATCCTTCATCCTTTTTCCTGGGATGCTGCTCATTCACTTTAGTGATGCATTAAATGCTAGCACATTGGTAAAGGTAGGCTGCTCTTTCCCAATGCTGCAAACTTATTCCTGTCAAAGCACAGGCAAAAAAACAAAAAAACAAAACAAACAAACAAACAAAAAAACACCACAAGATTCTGAAGTGACTTTGAAAACAACTATGTGGCTCATTAGTATTCACAGGCAGAAAATGGAACTTTCTGTTTGTGTTCAGTTATCAGAGTCGACAAGAGGTCTGACTGTAAGAGAGGAAGATGTGGCTCCCACAATCATTTTCAGGTACAAAAATGCAGCGCAGAGCAATCTCTCCTAATTAATACCAATTGTACATCCTGCAGGATATTCCCTGAGCACGTCTAGGCTGCACATAGATTTATTACCATCTTGTTGAGGAAGGAGGGCAGTGATTGACAATGGTTCCCTTTACAAATCCCAAGTGGTGTATAATTTGGCTTTCTAATTGTGCGTGTTTGCACAGTCTGCTTCCTCCTGCAGCTGGGTTGCTGAGTGGCATGCTCATCAGTACTATCTTAGATGTGCCATGCACCTCTAGGAAGGAACAAGTTTGCATATTCTCAGCCTTCACAGAAGTCTTGGGACCCAAACATCAGGGCAGAGACTCTGCAGCAGAGACCCAGTCTCCTCCACGAAGCCACACAGGCGGGCAACAAAGCTTCCTTTTTAAGTAAAGATTCATTTGAGAGAAAGAGAGAGAGAGGGGAGAGGAGAGGAGAGGAGAGAGGAGAGAGGAGAGAGAGAGAGAGAGAGAGAGAGAGAGAGAGAGAGAGAGAGAGATTGGTGAGGCCAGAAAAGGGTGCTAGCTACCCTGGAGCTGGAGTTATAGGCCAATGGGAGGCACCTAACATGGTGCCTGGAATTGAACTGCAGTCCTCTGGAAGAGCAGCAAGTGCTCCTTACTGTTGAGCCATCTCTCCTGTCTAAAAGCCCTTCTTTCTAATGATTATCCGTCCCTGCACACTGAGATTTTTCATGTATCACAAGAATAACCCACAGTCATGGGTTCTCTGGCAGTTACAAGCTGATGAAAGCATCATAAAGAAAGTTAACACATGAGTTGAGTATTAAAGAATGAACAGGAGTTTGACACACAAGGGAATCAGGGAAGAAGTCAGTTTAGACGACACAATGGCATGCCAAAAACCTTGGAACAGCAAAGCCCATTTGGGAACCTGTGGTGATGTCAAGTATGTTTTCTTTATTATGCCATTGCCTTTCTACTTTGGAGCCTTTTGTTCCTTATTTGTGTAGAAGTGAATGTTTGTGCTTCAAGCGTGTTTATTTTCTGGGACTCATGGTGAGGTGAGCAGCATTTCTGAGGAAGCTGCAAGGCTGATGAAGAGCAGGAAGCATTTCTTGTGGAGAGTGAGTTGTACAGACGCCACTTTGTCCTGTGGACCAGTTTCCCCTTTATCTACAAAAACATTAAGTGTCTCCCATCTGAAGAGAACTGGTGATCAACATGTGGGCTGGATGCACAGTCATTGGGTGACTTCTCTTGAAGAATATTAGCTATTTTTCCTGTGGTTGTGACCAAACACCTGAGAAGAGGCTCCATGAAGGAAGAGTTTATTTTGGCTGGAATTTTGAGGGGATGTGGTTGATGATGGTTGTGAAGGTATGGTGGCAGGTGCTTCACAGCAGGTCTCTGCACCTTCACCTCTGGGGGACTGGAAAGCAGAGAAAAGACAGGGAGTGAGAGTAAGCTATAAAATCTCTGTCTTCCTCCCATAATCCAACTCTTTCAGTGAAGCTCTGCCTCCTAAAGGTTCCACAACCTTGCAAAGTAGTGCCACCAGGTGGGGACTCAAGAACATGAGCCTACAGAGGGCATTCTGCTCTAAAACCTCAACTCTGGGCTCATGAATGTTCCTGGGACAGAGAGAGGTGATGGGAAATGAGTCCCAAGACCTCTCAATGTATGGGTTTCACATCATCTGCATGTACTTTTGAAGGGACACTGACACGGATATCTCAAGGCTTCAGAAAAATAAAATATACCTCTCACTAAGATGTTGACTAGTCTACTTGTGAAGACACCTGGATCTCCTTGGAGGTCTAGGATATACATTATTATACTCAGAAGATTGGGGAACTAACTTTAGAGTGGGAAACCCCAGCCCCCAGATTGTACCTGGCTCTTCCAGCATCTTTCATATTGATAGTCTGTGAGCAAGACAAGGCAGTCTTTCTGTTGTATAGCAATTTCCTCTCAGTTAATATGTCCCATCAGCAGGGTCACCTCTTAAGGCTCAGGATGTTCCAAGAAAGGTGAAAAATTTTCTTCTATAGGGAAGTTCCTTAAGACATAGCAGGCGATTTAGGAAGTCCGTGAAACTGAGCAGATGTATTAGGTCCTTCCCTCCTCAAGCTTATACAAGCAATAAAGACTGCTGAGAGACCTCTCAGGCCAGCATCTCTGCCTGGAAGAAGTTCAGACGAGCTGCATTGTCTAGAAGAGACAGAGACCAACCATGCTACTTGAAAGACAGACATGCTGAGCTGCCTAGGAAACAGAGAGCACTTGAGATACCTGGACAAAGATCAGACCAGCTGTGACCCCTGGAAAAGACACTTTCTGACCTTTTGATTTGTTTCCACTGTTTCAGCTTCCATAACCTGTCACTCATACTGGGGTGAGATTTTTTTGGTAATGAAGCTGTCTTTGAGCCTTTTTTCTTCTGGTAAGCAATATTTTATCCATGCTCCTGTAAGTAACTCCAATAAAACTCATTGGTTCACCAAGTTGGACTTCGGTGGTATTCTTACCTTGTTCTGTTGTTGGTTCTCTATTTAGGCTGAGATGTTTGTCCTTCCTTCTCAGCTGCCTGCCTATCTGAACTATGGAGGCTTACATGTTACTCAAGAAGACATCCTAAGATCCAACCCTCGGAGGAAGTCTTCATTCGGTTTTGTTTCCAGAGACACTGGGTGGTTGTCATCCTAGACTGAGGGAGTCATGAGGCATGGGAAAGGCTGAACAGCTGCTGAGTGAGGGGAGCCCTTGGGCTTCCATCAGCTTACACAGAATAAATTGGGACCCTACTTTTTTTTTCTTGGGTGAGAGACAAATTAATTGATCATAAAGTCATTGAAGAAGAAACATGGTAAGAAAAAATAACTAATTTACCAGATTTATGAAGGTCATTAACAGCCTACTAGGATGTTCTGATTCAGTTGAGACAGTAAATTTAAAGTGACAAAATGACAATTGAGAAAAAAAATAAATAAATGGGAGAAGGCATAGGAGAAAACATTTTGTTTTTCTTTGTCCTTGTGTGTTACATCCTGCTGGCTTCGTGCTGTGGAAACTCTCACATTTCCGGTCATGTGGGCCTTGTCTCAGTCCCAGGCTGAACTTGAAGCAGGCTACCTTTCCTTTCCTGTGTACTGATGAGGATAACTCAGTTTCCAAAGTCCTTCTTGTCTCTCATCATTTCTGTCTGGGGCTGGCCAAAGCATTGACTTTGAGATTAGAGGGTTCTTCCGTTGAGTGACATCTGTTCCCTTCTCAATTCACTAACTAAAAAGAAAGACGAAGAAACCGCAAACTGTAACACACCTCTTGAGTACCTTCTGTCTTCCTTTTATTATCCTTTTCATCTGTCACATGTCTGAGTACGAAAACTGTAAGGGGCTTCAGTGGTTAGCTCATCTCATGTTTTCTAAAGTACAAAATATGAGTCGAGATTACACAGGGATATTTTAAAATATTTTAATATCTAAATATTTTAATGTGTATTATAAAAATTTAAATAGCATAAGAAAGCCATTATTTCAAGGATATTGCTCCTTGGGTGACCTCATATGTTACTATGACAGTAGTCCTGATATTGGATGAATAAACTTTGGGGGAACTAATTAATTTATCTTTTTTTTTTTCAGTAGCTAGACAAGCAGGATCGGGAAACAAAAGACAAGGCCTAGGTTACCCAGTGAAATGCTAGTGGACCCAGGCTTAAACCCAGGACATTTAACTTCATTTATTCATCATTTTCTTCATTTTCTTCATGTGTGACACTGCTATTTGGAGGCTGAGGACATAGCTTGCATACATGCATATAAAATATATACACATCCATACATGAGCACATACATACACACACACATGCATATGGGTTAGGGAAACATATATGATATCTTATAAATTCTAAAAAGTGACTTTAAAAGTAGTCCATATTGGATGTAATGATAAAATCCAAGGGTTTATCTCAGAAGATGGCCATTCATGTCTGCCAAGTCTCCTCAAGCTTGGCAACAAACCTTTTCAGGTCAAGAACGGGGAACTTTCCGTTTAGGATTAGGCTGAATGGTCCAGTGAGGGGTGAGGTGGTTCATGTCTGACTGTTTTAGTTTATAATTTTGTGCTGTGTCTCTGCTACAAGATTCCCTTGTAACAGTCACCATAGCCACCACTCATCATATTCTCACTGAGTATCCAGCACTCTTCTAACTGCTTTTAACTCATTGACAAAAATATTTTGACTTACTCAGTCCTTATTGTGCTCAATTTAAAGATCAGAAGACATGGGCTAGTGGGAAGGCCTGCCCAGTGACTCGAGTGTGATCCCTGAGACCCACATGGAGGAAGGAAAGAACTGACACTTAACAAGCTGTCTTCTCCCTCTACATGTGCACTATGGTATATACACAATAGATAATAAATAAATAAAATGTAATAATAATCTTTTTAAAGAAAAGATCAGAAAGCAGAGACACATAGTGGTTAACTAACCTACCCAGTACTGGAGATCAGTGAGAGGGTGTTGTGCCTGTCGGCTTTAATGCTGTCTCTTGGTCTTGTATTTACAGCAAACCCAGCAATCTTGACCTGAACTTTAAAACAAAACTCTGTAAATCTCTACCAGTTTGCACACTCATGAAAACACTGAAAAAATTAGTGTAGGCTTTTCTTTCTTTGGTGATTAAACTCACTTTACAAACAGCTTTGTCTCCCGATCTTCAGCTGTGTGTAAAAATGCTATCACACAACATTTGACAAAGTCCTTTAGAGAGGATTATATGGAGCGGGGAATTCTTGGGATAATTGAAGTTCATTTTATGCAAAGTGGTTTTCCAATGCAGAGAGCAGAAAAGATGAATGGAGGCTACAGAGGGAAGAGTTCCTCAGGGTGAAGCAAGGACACAGAGAGAGAGTGACTCTGTGGCAGCACCGCACCAAGGACCACTAACGTAGTAACTGGCCTCTACACGTGTCGAGAGCCCAGATCTACGTTAAAAACTTACATATAACCTAAATTCCTATGGTAATCTTCTGAAGTCTTTATCGGCTTTGCAGTCTGAGGAGTGAAGGAATACAGATGCTTTCTTATGCAGCCCTATGACCAACCAGTGTCACCAACCCATGGGTTGGTACTCAGGCCCAGCTGCCACATTCCTCCTCTTTCTGTCTGGGAGTTCACAGAACATCCTGGCGTGTAGTGGCATGTTCATTTGTTCTTTCTTTGGTTTGAGTCATGAGTAAAAAACACACTGGAAACATTTACTGTTTAGCTGGATGACATTTTCCAAGGTAGTTCACAGGATTAAGGAGGCCTTTCGGGGTCTCTCAGCAAGAATGACATTTAGAAACCTCTATAGGCTCTTCCCAAGAGGATGTCCTGAAAGTGACCTGGTCAAAGGCAGCCACTGCAGAAAAACTTTGTAAAACTACAGGGTGATAGTTCAAAAATATTTATTTTTATTGTGCCTATATGACATGGGAGCATTATACAATAGACATGGGGTCAGAGGACATGTTCTAGAGTTGATTATTTCTACCCTCATGGAGGAGTCTGAGGTTCAAACTCATATCTCCAGGCTAATACCTCAAGAGCTTTTTACCTACTGGGCCCTTTGGCCTGTCCAGAGTGATAATTTGAAAGCAACATGTTATTTGAAGTGCTGAATCATACACTCAAAACCCCACAAAGTAAATGCATGTAAATGTCACATATACAAACAGTAAGATTCCAACTTTCCCTTTGATTAAAAAAAGATCTACTTTAGATTGTGTAGAGAGCTATTTCTTAATAATTATTAAATTCTAGCCACGTCTGAATTCCAGCTTGGCTTTTCAAAACAATGGAGGTCAAGTTTGTTCTCTCTTCCCTGTGACAACCCTTCAGATGTTTGACAAGACAGATTTCTTACTTCCTCTTCACTGTCTTTTATGGTTAATCAAAGGTTTCTTAAACTGACCTCTTCCTTGAGAGACAAGAGCTGACTTCCTCCAGAGACCTTCAGTGTCTAAGAGAGAAACAGTCTGGCTCATTTCTCCTTTAAAAACAGGTACTGAGCAATGACAAAACACCACTTAGCCTGTTTTCTCTTTGCAAGGTAGGCGCTAGGACCATGATAAATATTTGTCTAAACTGTGCAGTTGAGCCATATGCAAATTTGCATAATGGCCTTCAAGTGATGGGCTGAGTGTTAATTATGTGTCACTGGTAACTGGATAAAGCTGGGATTTAGTAATTCCTTTACAACTGATGCACTGCTAGCAAGCCAGGAACCCTCACCCTCCTCTTGTCCCCCTGTCACTTCAGATGGCATCATTAAAAGAAGAGGTGGCAAGCGTGTGTGTGTGTGTGTGTGTGTGTGTGTGTGTGTGTTATTTTTTCCAAGTTAACAAAATGTTTGATCTCAAATGTCTTAGAGGTATACAAGGTGTTTGCTAACATTACAAACATTTTGAGTTGGTTAGTTCAAACTTTCTCTGTGTTAGGGATGCTTTGGCCAGATGGATGAGTGAATTAGGGAAGAATTTGTATTAAATACAAGTTGCTTTGCCTCTATTTACTAATAGACATGGATCTAGGAGCCAGATGGTAAAAATACTCTGGCTCGGACACTTAAAGGTGAACTGGAGTTTCCACTCTAAAGAATGTGCTAACTAAGGTTTTTTGCTATTTAGTTTTGTTTTCTTGAAGTGCTGGGATTGAACTCATGGCCTTGCATTTGTTAGTCCAGGGCTCTCCACTGCTTCACATCCTAAGCTCCTAACTATGACTTTTAAGCACAACAAAGTCATTTTACAATATATAGTGTGAAAGACTTGAGGTGGGGAGGCATGATGAGTGAGTGGCCTGGCCACAGGTCCTGGCTCTGTCATCAAATGTCACCAGTTAGTAGAGTCAGAAGGCTCTCCTACCATGCATGTACCCAGAAAAGAGGGTTGAAACAATGTCTCTTCTTCAGGGACCTTGAAGACTGATGGCGATGACTCCATATCCTCTGCTCTTAGATATCACAGAGGACCTACACCCAAGCAGCCTATGCCAGGGTATAATTGCCTCACATAGAGGTCCTCAGTTATCCAAAAGGATAGCTTTTCTGCTTCCACAGTGGATAGGTTTTATGGTGTGACTTTCCTTTGTATACCAGTGGTGTGTGGTACTTGTTCCCTGTCAGACACAGTTTAAATATTTTATATATAATAAATCTTAATAAGCATTATGAAACCTTAAATGGATACTATATAAAGGAACTGAGATATGAAGCAGTTAGGTAACCTTCACAGGCATACAGTGAGAGCAAATGCTGAATCTGGAGGTCAAGGGGTCTGTCTTTCAAGTCAGTGTGCTTTGTTATTGCGCTGTTTTGTGCCTTGCAGGTTGGGCTCTAAGTCTCAGCATTGAGAAGTGATAAAGAGTGGAAGAAGCTGTTGCCGATAAGATGTAAGCCATTAGAGTGCAATGGCTACTCATGTCCAGCGACTGGTTGCCATACACGTTCCTGCTTTTTGCTGTCATCACAGGTCTTCTGATTTTTCAGTGAAAGTCACAAGTCAGAATGTTAAAAGCATATTCTACTCACCATAAGATAGTACAACTAGTTATAAAGTTTTAAGGACTCAATACAAGGCACTTGTGGCTCACAGGACAATATTCTGTGATGTGGGTTGAGGTCGGTGACAGCATTGTTGGTCCAAGGCCAGCCTGTGGAGCTACATGTGGGTTCACGTGCATACCTTATTACTTCTTAGTAAGTCACACATCTCTCTTGCCTCAGTCTGAGAAGTGGGGCTCAGGACATTAGTGAGAATACATACCTACAATTACTGTAGGAGGCAAATGAATTAATATAAACTTCAGAATGAGGCCTAGCATACGCAAGCATTATATTAGCATGGAGTATTACATCTTCTTGTTTTTCCTCCTGACACAGAAGCCAGTGCTAGCAGTGAACATGGAGTTTACCTCACACTGGCTGGGATCTGGGAAACAATGTCTTCTGTGGCCGCCAAATGACTAACATCGAAAACATTTTCAATATAGACCCTACTTCGATCGTCAAAGGCAGGTCGTAGGAATTGTTTGCGTATACAGAGTAAATACAACAGGGCTGGGAGTGTGCCCTGATGGTAGAGCTCTTGCCAACAAACATTAGGCTCTGGGCTTGATTCAAGCACCTAAAAAAGGAAATGAAACAAAAAGTGATCAATTTCTCATGTCTATTTTCCCTGCTAATTGTTGTTGTTATTTTTAATTGTATTTTCTCTTGATATTATTCTGGAAATAAAATTAATAGAAGAGAAAATAGTTTCTTCAAATGGCGTTGGTTCGCAAAGCATTGATCCCACAGGAAGCTATCAAGGACACAGACAACTTCTGTTGGAAAGGAAAAGCAAAAAATCATCAGTTTTGAAATCTGACATCTGCAGATCCATTTAGTCTCCATCTGTGGAGACAACATGAGGACAGAAATTTGAGTCACATGAGGCCCCAAAGAGTTCTGCAGGGCCATCATCTTTAGTGGTAAACTGTTTTTGGGGTGCAGGTTCCTGAACCTGACCCTGGAGGAATTAGTGGGGCCCACATCTCCCTTCACATTGTATCCATCATGGGCTGCGCTTTGAGAAACACTGCTCCAATACAACAGTATGGGAGGTTAGACAAAGCAAATCTCTTCCCAATCTCCTTCTCTCCCCTCCTGCCACCTTCACCAAAAGATTCTCAAGTCCTTCTCAGTCCCAGAAGATAAGACTCTTGATTGATCCAACCTATAATTATCATTTGGCAGGCCTGGACATGTGGCATTACCCTGGCAAATAAGAAAACACCTTTAGTCTTTTGAGAACACATAGTGCTCTGCCTGGGGTCTGCTTGTAGTGTCCCAAGTTTTCACATTCTTTTCTTTCCCGATGAATCAGCTGCATGAGGTGACTCTATTTGGAGCTACTAAAGCAATCTTTTAGCATAAATGGCGTGACCAGTGGAGCTGAAGGTGGAAGAAATATAGGTTCATGAGGACACTGATGGTGGCTAAAATAAACTCTCCCATTCCTTGCCTGGGCTTGTCAAGTAAGCTGCTATGCTCCATACAAGTTCAATTACTTTACAAATTCAGTTTCAAAGTGACATATACTGAATTCTATAAGAATACAAGGTGCAGAAGTTGCTCTAGTTTAAAGGAACAGGAGGGAAAGCTCCAGTGTGTAGGGATTTGCTGTGGTTTATACACTCCTTAAATAAAGTTCTTCAAGGAGGAGGTAAATCTGAATGTGACCCAAGTGAGAACAAAGACAGAAAAAGATGTTATAAACAAAAAAAGACATTTTATGCATATAGGCTGAAATGGAGTTACCTGCAGATCTTTTAATTTGAATCCTGGGGTGCTAGGAAAGTTGGTTTTTGCCCCTTAAATGAAAACTAGTTTATGAAACAGCAGGGAAACAGAAGAATTATCAGAAGATAATTCTACAACACAGCTCCTGTTATCAATCATGTCTAAATGAAAGAGAGGCAGGTCTGCTTGCAAAGACTGTGTCAAAGCAAGGCCCCTGCTTTTGAAGGTGTTAAGGTGAAAGCCATTAAAACAATGGAGAAGGAAGTGTCCTTTGACCTCTATCCTGAGGTCAAAGGACAGTTAGGTGGAAAGTAGGGATTTTGAAATTGGCAACCATATCAAATAAAATATTTTAGCTGTGGTTACTAACCCATGAAATTGAGTGAAGTAAATAGGTTGATTGCCTGCCATGCTCGTGTGATAACTACGTTATGAAGGAAACACAGACTGTGGATGAAAATAGCTTTGAGTATCACTCCTTGAGGAAAATCTCAGATTTCCACACCTAAGCAACAGGAAGTGAGTGGCTGTGTCTGCACATTTGTCAGGGAAGCTGTTCACACTGATGGTCTTGGGTGTAGACAGGGGAGGCAGAGCCATAGTCAGTCTAACCAGTTTTCTGAGGGCATCAAGTAAGGGCTGAATTCTAGAGGGCAGAACACAGCTGTCCAGAGTGACCACACTGTCTGGATCTCAGTTATAATTCGTGTCCATTTGTACCAATATGAATGAGGATCTCTGAATTATTTTCTATTGTACACAAGCCAAATAAAAGGTTTTTAGGGCAATGACTTCTATTTCTACCAGTGTTTGTGTTATCTTTCAGACACAGAGTTGTATATAGGGTGCCAAGGAAGAACTGCATCAGACAGAACCCAGAACCTATAGCCAGACGCTCCTTTAAGAAAGGGAGAAGTGAAGGCTACTCCAGAGTGAGGCAGCTATTTTCCCTGTGCATTCATGAATGTGCTGTGTGGGCCCTGGTCAGGGCAAAGGGTCCAAGGATGTAATCGTTGCAGACCCAGAATCTTTCTCTTTCTCCTCTCATTATGGAATATCACAGGAAAACAGTTCATTTTTTCATGTGTTAGGAATCTGTGTTCTTGAAGGAGAATCTCCCAACCTCTAGAAAGATAAATCACAGTCACTGACAATATCACAATCACTGACAATATCACAATCACTGACAATATCACAATCACTGACACTATCACAGTCACTGACAATATCACAATCACTGACAATATCACAGTCACTGACACTATCACAATCACTGACAATATCACAGTCACTGGCAATATCACAATCACTGACTATATCACAATCACTGACACTATCACAATCACTGACAATATCACAATCACTGACAATATCACAATCACTGACTATATCACAATCACTGACACTATCACAGTCACTGACAATATCACAATCACTGACAATATCACAATCACTGACACTATCACAGTCACTGACACTATCACAGTCACTGACAATATCACAGTCACTGACACTATCACAGTCACTGACAATATCACAGTCACTGACAATATCAGTCACTGACAATATCACAGTCACTGACAATATCACAGTCACTGGAAATATCACAATCACTGACAATATCACAGTCACTGACAATATAACAGTCACTGACAATATCACAATCACTGACAATATCACAGTCACTGACAATATCACTCACAGTCACTGACAATATCACAGTCACTGACAATATCACAGTCACTGACAATATCACAGTCACTGACACTATCACAGTCACTGACAATATCACAATCACTGACACTATCACAGTCACTGACAATATCACAGTCACTGACAATATCACAATCACTGACAATATCACAGTCACTGACAATATCACAGTCACTGACAATATCACAGTCACTGACAATATCACAGTCGCTGACAATATCACAATCACTGACAATATCACAATCACTGACACTATCACAGTCGCTGACAATATCACAATCACTGACAATATCACAATCACTGACAATATCACAGTCACTGACAATATCACAGTCACTGACAATATCACAGTCACTGACAATATCACAGTCACTGACAATATCACAGTCACTGACAATATCACAGTCACTGACAATATCACAGTCACTGACAATATCACAGTCACTGACAACCATTAGTTTAACTGTGCCTGTGACGTTACCTTGGCCAATTTCACAGCAAAACTCTGAGACACTTCCAGAAAAGCATCCTTCCTGTAAGGTACAAGCTGCCAAGGCAGAGAAGCAACCCAAAGTCCTACCCAGATATAAAGCCTTCTAACCACAACAATGACCAGCACAGAATGTACACCCAAGGGTACAGTAGTGGCACTGATATCTTGGCGGTAATGAACAGCCATCTAATCAGGTCAAAGACTCACTCAATTAGAGGGAATACATGCCTGGTACCATAGATCCAGCCAACTACTTGTGGCTGCTGAGTCATGGGCCCCAGAGGAGAACTCACTATTGGGTTTCTTCTTAAACTATTGTAATTTCTAACTGTTCTAAATACTTATCCTTATACACAGGTGAGTGTAGCTATCACCGTGACTCAAAGAAACTTCTTTTTGCACCAGAGAACATCATAGAAATCTACAACTGGTCAAAGTGCAGAGAACAACTGACCATGGGGTGCCTGTCCTCAAACTGTTATATCTACAGTACAACCCTTCTATGTAAGTTCTGGAGAACATCCAGAAGGGGAAGGCAGAAAGACTCTGAGAGCCAGAGGACCAGGACATCTGCTAAGAAACTGTGTTTTCTATGTGTGGCAGTAAGCTGCACCCATGAAATCTCAACAACACAGTCAGCTAAGACAATCTTCACAATGACAACACCAGTTGCTATGCCGATGTAGATGGGGAAATCTCACAAGCTCCCACTCCTAGATGAAGAGCTGTAAGTAGTCAATGGCTACCAAGAGAAAAAGAATCAGTCTTCTCCAAGGATGAGCTCAGATAGGTTATGCAGTCTCAAATGGTCAGCTCTAAGTGCATATACACACACATGAATAAAACTCACTCATCACGTGGCACTTATACATACACTTGTGTGTGTGTGTGTGTGTGTGTGTGTGTGTGTACAACAATAGTAACTAAAGAATAGGCAATGGAGTTCAGAGGGACATATCTGGAAGGAGTTGAAGGAGGAGAGTTTGGGGTGAAATGATGTAAATATAGTACTTAGGTATGAAATTCTCAAAAGTAAAAACCTTACAAGGAGAACCCCAAGAGGGAAGCATGGATCACCCTGGGAAGGGAAGTAGATGAGATCTCCATGAGTGAACTGGGGATAAGGGGAGCAATGGACAGTAGGGGTAGGGGATGGGAGCATAAGGGAATGGGGTGGTTGAGCTGGAACAGGGATGGAGTGGGAGAGCAAGGAAAGAGACACCATGATAGAGGGAGACACCATGCGGATAGGGAGGAACTGGATGCGAGGGAAGTTCCCAGAAATCCACAGGGATGACCCCACGTTAGACTGCTAGCTGTAGTGGAGAGGGTCTCTGAGAAGAGTGTATGTGGAGAAACCCTCCCCCACCTCTCCTGGCGTCTAGAAGTTGCTGTGAGAGGAGATCCCCGGCTGCGGCAGTCACCCGACAGCTCTCCAGCTCTCCGGGAACTTCCAACACAGTGACAGGGCAGATGGGTGGAGCCTGGGTCCTGATGGTGCAGTAAGTGAGGATCTGCCTTACACCCGACTTTGCATGGAGCGAGGTAACGAGTGCCTACGATTTGAGATGTTAACTGCTTTCTCTTAGAGGATGCAGTAGACATCCTAATGAGGGGGGAGACAAGATCGTCCTTAAATATACTGCAGTACATATCTTAGCCACTTTATTTGAGTCAAGTAAACATCTGAATTTGAAGCTAGACTCAGTCACCTAACCAATCACATCACCGTTTTACGTCTCGGTTTCTCCACCAGTAAAACTGTAGATATAAACACCCACTATCAATCTTATCAAAGATTGATGAGAGGCATGAAATAAGCATTTAATGAGTGTCAACTGCTTTTCATCTTACCCTATTGATGAATATCCTGCTTTACCCCGAGGTAGATGCTAATGTTGGTATATGTTATCAGCAGTGGTTTTAAACAGCATTCTTATGTATTTTCAGTAAAAGGAGAACAACATCTATTTCTGGCTTTGCTGCAAGTGAATTAGGCTGCTAAAGCAAAACAGGAGCATGTTTGTTTTGTAATGGAGGCTTCGCAGCCCCCTCTTTCTTTCCAGATTCTCCCTAATGTTGTTTAAGTGGCTCAGTTGCAATGTGTGATTCTTACTGATCTAGTAATTGATGGAGGGAAGGAGATGTCTGAGGAGGAATGTTAAATTAGTTTCTCCATGGGAATAGAGTGAATTGCCACTTCTGTTAGTATATTTATTTAAACCACATAGTCATTGTTCCATTCTCTCCACTGATGGCAATTGGCCATGTCTATTTCTCTAGGATTGTATGGTATGTATTGATGCATCAATCTTTAGATTCAAGTCTGTTTAAGGATCAGTTATGAGGCACATATAAAGATAGCTAGGGTAGAAGGAAGTGGGTGACCCTCACAAAATGTACAATTGCTTAAAGAGTTAGGAAAGCACAAAGCATATTTTATGAGAAGATTAACATGAGTTCAATGGTAGTTGCTAATTGGTTCAGTACAGTTCTCTAACATTGTTCTGTACCCTCAGACAATTACATTTTATTTCAAACAGCACTTCTAGACAGGTTGCAGCTATCTGAGAATTATCAGCCCTTTATCATGGCACCATTATTGAATACTAGAAACTGTCTTAGACCTCATGCTACTTCATCACTAAATATTTTAGGATACGCTTATCAAAGCAGGGCCATTTTCTCATTTAACTGTCATACCCTTATCCCATCTAGCAAAACACAATCAATAATAATTTGTTCATGTTAACTACTGATCAACTTTTAGATTTCTCTGATTCTTCTCAACATAATTATAAAGAATTAATCTATCCCAATCTGGAGGAAAATGCTCCACATACCACATAGCAGTTACAGGTTTAATTTCTTCTTATACTGCTTTTGTTTCATGCTACTACCTGTTGCAGAACTGTCCCAGACAATTTCCTGTGTTCTTGTCCCAGACAACTTCCTGTGTCTGATTTTGTTCCCTTGGAGTGTCATTTAATTTGATCCTCTGGTCTCATATTTCCTATACATTATAAGTTAGTACAACAACTTAAATATCAACGAATTTTAGCAAGAGAGCCTCACAGGAGAGTTTGTGTACTTTCTGGCCCACGAGGAGCATGTGATGTGTGCTGGCCCATTGCTGTATTTTTGTAGGTGTCATGCCTTAATCAGCAGCCTGCTACTGACAGGCATTTGCTGTTTTCCCTTGATTGTTACAAAAATAATGCCACAACGTGTAAACTTATATATCCTACTTTTCTTTGTTGTGATAGAAATACAATGGCAAAAGATAAGTTACAGCACACGGTTTATTTTAGATTATGGTTCCGGAGGGACAGAGTCCATTACAGAGGAGGAGGCATGACATCAGAACCTAGAAGCAGAGGGAGAGAGACAGACAGACAGACAGGCAGGCCGGCAGACAGAGAAAGAAGAGAGAACAGGTTGTGTGGTGAGGTCGCACACCCTCAAACCTGCCCCCAGTGACGTACTTCCTCTAACAAGGGTCTACTTCCTAAAGGTTGCATTACTTCTCCAGACAGCACCACAAGAGGGGACGAAATGCTCACATCCATGAGACCATCTGGGACATTTCTCACTTGACTGCCATCTAATCTCTACTATAATGTCTTAGAAATGGTATTGTTGCTTCTTTCATGCTGTTTATTTTCCTATGGTGTATTACATACATTTTTTTCTGTCTTGGGCCTTCAGTCACTTTACCATGGTGTATTTTAGTTTGCTCATGCTTCTAGGGTTATACTGGTTGGAGTTAGATATGTTCCCTGAAGTTGTGGCTTGACAGCCTTTGTCAGTTTGGGAATCTCAGTGTCATGTGTTCAAATGTCATTAGATTCATTCCCTTTTCTTATCTGGAACTCTCTGTGTGAGACCTCCCTTGGGTCCCCTTTCTTGTGTTCCTATCTATCTTTTACTCACTCATCTGTGTGCTCTTTACTCAGGATATTTACATCTGATGCACATAACAGTTCATCAAACCTCTGTTAGGTATGTTACTGTTTTTAAACTTATATACTGTGTTCTTTAAATATTTATTTTTATTTAAGGTGTATAAAATTTTGCCTACATGTATGTATGGGAACTGTGTATGTGCAGTACCCAAGGAAGCCAGAAGAGGGCATCAGATCCCCTGGAACTGTAGTTACAGATGGTTGTGACCTACAGTGCGAGTCTTTTCAGTGTCTCATCTCTTTGTGCGACTTTGATAGTTGGTGGGGTGTTAGAGATTTAATTTGGGGTTCTGGTGCTGTCATTGTCTTCATGAGCCCCACTGGTCAGGTAAGGAGAGGTAGACGTGAACTTGGGTCATCTCAATACAGTTTTAGGGCTTTGGGCTGAAAACAGAGATTTATGGTTTTCCCTTACTTCAGGAAAGAATGCTTCTGTTCACAACCCCTAGCTCACGGACTTTACTAGAGACTCTCCTACCTGGTAGAACTGAACTGTGAGTTCACCGCACACCTGTTCAAGTATCACAGAAAACTGAGTCTCTCAATCTCACAACTACCTCTGAGGGGCCACAGCAGAACCATGGCTAGGCTTCTCCTGGCTCCAGCCTCCACTAGGCCTGAGTTTTTAACTTAGTTTGTGTTTGAGTTTCTGTTTCTGTTTCTGTTTCAGTTTCCGTGTCTGTACCCTGTTAAAGCAGGTAGAGGAAGAGCCCCAGCCAATCATGTTCAGAATGACCTCGTCCCCTCCTTGCTGCCTATAAAAGGAGCCTGCAAGCTCCTTTCAGGGTCATAGCCATTTTGTTGTCTGGCTGGCAGACCCCTGTATGCTGGAATAAACAATGCTCTTGTTGTTTGCATATGTGAGTGGTTGTCTCTGATTTGTGGGGTGTTCTGTGGACCCTAACACCTCCATAGCTCCCAGTATACCCTCTCCCCACATTTGTTTCTTGTTATATCTACCACTGCCATTGCTTCATTATCGCCAACATGCCAAGGGATTTTGACCATCTTCTCTGCACATTCTGTTGATTCTGGTGCAGGAGTAGGTCTGAATCCTCCAGCCTGTCATGGTGGCAGTGGGGTGTTTTCACAGGTTTTGTAAGAGCACGAGATTCCAATCATTGAGATTCTGGCTATAGTTTTGATAGCTTTTTCAAAATGTTATTTTTTGATTGCCTATATCTGTGCAGTTCTCATAGTGAGATTGCCAGTATTTTAAGGAGGTCTCACGGACTACCTTCACCTCAGTGTCTCTAGGTGGCTGCATTAAAACCTGAGGATATATTATCTAGAAGCCATTCTCAGGACTATGTATCAGGGCAAACTTCATAATTTTGTGCCAAGATACCCAGGTAAAAATGTACTATCAGTGTAAATGGAGCCTCTTGTCATCAACTTAGTGAAAAATTCTATCTTAAATTTAGATGAATTGTCACTGTGACATTATACTTGACAATTGCTTTATGAACTTTAAAAATTATCATACATGCTGAAAGCTACCCCAAAGAATGAACCCCATTGTACTACCTATACATCTACAAAAAGAAATTATAAGCTTTCTTATTTTATCCAGTGTTACTGTGATTGAGAAGACAGTAAAATTTTGTTTCAGTTTTTGTCTCTGAATCATTTATTGTCTCTGTGCTTAAGAAATAGTAGTTAGAGTTTGATTTATTCAATGCAAGAGGATGGAATTGGTCTACACAAATGACAGAGAAGTGCCTGATTGTCTTAGGGTAAGGCTGCAGTAAGATCAGGGCGAGTTGCTGTCCTAAGCATTTTCACTGTCTCTCTTCTGTGTTATTTATAACTGCTTTCAGGAGACAAAATGTTCTACAGAGAAATGCTCGACCATCTGGCTATTGAAGCATGGACAGCAAGGAATTAAGATTTCTCCATCAACCTTCTACTCGGGGGAGGAAGAGATGGAGACTCTAGTGCCAGGCTGAAGAGGAGCGTGGTGCTCAGGAAGAAAGCATGCAGTTCTGAGGACTTCTTGGACCACTTTGCAGAAGAGTAAGAGCTGCAACAACTGGTTACTGATGGGCAGGAACACACTGATCAGGACTTCTGAATTAAGTATACTTCTTGTCCTTTATTTTAATGTAAATCTCATGTCTTATTCCAAAGAGGGACTTGGAGGTCACTGGATTTGTTTCTCTTCCCCCTATGGTGACACTGAATAGATCTTCTTTTTCTGCTTTTCACTATTAATCTGTCTTTGTAATTGGCATATTGGTGCAAGTAGCTGAGCCTAGCTTGTTGGGATGGTGAGAGCTCAGACTGTGTCCCTCAAAACCTAGCAACACTTTGTATTACTATTTTTCTTTTACATCCATTAATGCCTATGGAAAAAAACATTAGAATTTTGAATAAGAATGAAATGAACTCTCTGCTTCATGCCCACCTGGGTGAAGATGATATTGGCCTAATCAATTGTAAAGATTGGAATAGGGGGCTCTAGAAAACAGAGTATTTTATCAAAAATTCACTTGCTTACAAAGAGGCTGTGGTGGCATCCATGCCCTTTCTATTGGGTCAAGGGAAAAGACCATGAGAACTTTGTCCATACAGAGAAGGAGCAGTGGAGCTATTTGCTCACCTAGTCATCATTTTTGTAGGCAGGATAGTCAGGGAAGAGATATTTTGTTAATAATGTCAACAGAGTTGGCCTTGGCGCAAGTAGACCCTAACAACTAAAGATAAAATAATATTTGAACTCTAGAAATAGTAGACTGGGAAGAGTCCTACTACATGGGAGCCATGTCTTCAAATTCTCTTTGTATAATGCAAAAGTCAACCAAAATTTTTCTATATTTAGCTTCTTCTGTAACCATACCATTGGGCATCAAAGACCTATAAAGGGAAAAAACGATGTATTTCTTTTTTTATTTCTAGGCTCATTATGAGACCCCTAAAACAAAGTTAGATTAACAAAGGAAAATACACTTACCTAGTAAAAGTTTTACATAACATGAGAAACTTCAGAAATGAAGATACCCCCAAACCCACCACTGCTAAATAAGAACACAGGCATGGGCTATGTTGTAGTTACATGATTGTAGGATGAAATGGTATGATGTAATGGTGAGACTGGATAGGGTGTAGTGGATATCTGTTGTTCTACCTATGACCTTGAGGTACAGTTCCTCAAGATGTAGCAGGTAACTGTTCTACCTATTACTTTGAAGTACCTGCCCCTGTGGCATGGCTTCAAGGCTACCCTTAAGACCCAAGATGCACTTATGGTGAGCACATTGGCAGCGTTCCTCCCACTGGCCCCTGCCCCATTCTGAGCAGGTTCCAGTGGCCACTGTGAGACTGCTGTGAGAGTCTCTGGTGTATTCTGCTTGCCCACCAGTGACCAGCCTGTTGATACTCCTTACTTTTGAATCTGTCCCATGTAGTTGCTTAAGCTCATAGGTCAAACAACTTTAGAGCTCAAGCCAGAGTGAGATACAGTGCTTCAGGACCTATCTTGGCACTACACCTGTGACATCAGCTGGCCAACCATCTCTACTACATCCAAAAATTATTGCATGGACAAGCCATTCTCCTTACCTGGTTAATTGAGAGCATGGGACACCTGAAATACTTAGGTCACTTAGAACATTCTCTTGAGGATTTTATCTGAAGTAAATTACTTGATAATGTTACACTTTGAAATGATTAATAAATATTTTTCTTTTCTTTACAGATTTTAAGTATTTCTTACACCATGGAAGATAATATATACTTTCAGGAATTTAAAAACTTCTCTGTTTATACTATGGATGAAATTTTACAAGACATATATGACCTTCCTGGGATGTATACAATTTTTGCCATAATGGTGATTAGCATAATAATCCATATCATATTATTAAAAAATTGGTTTAAGAACAGCACAAAATATCAGACATTAATCAGACATATAGAGACATTGCAAAGTGGTAATAAGAACTTACACTAAAGCATTCATTTTTTGGAATCTGCTGATTTACCACATGAACAACAGTCTACTAATAATGAATGGTCAACCAGATTTAATTCTATTGAAAATAAATGTGAAAATTATGGGATAAAACATTAAGCCTGTAAGGCAATTTTAATGCCATACTGATAATTTCTAAGGAGGAATGCTCATCAATAATCGACAGAATGAAATCTTTGGAATCATATGTTTATGGTGAACATAAAATCTTTTTGAATCCATGAAGTCACTGGAATCATTTACAGTACAGGGGTACAGAATTTAGAAAAAGCTGTGGTTAATTGATTTCAAGCTTTGGAGGAGTCTGTTAGAACAGACAATAAGAGTGTCAAGCAGAAGGGAAAGGCTAGAGAGGTCATAACATCTCCAGTGCCTTATAGAGTTAGAGATGACTTACCAAAAGTCACTTCCCACAATAACACATACCCTGTAACCGTTTGTATAAAGTCAGTAACTGATAAACATCCTGAATGTTATGTAGAATATATATGGAAGCCTATACATATGAGAGAATTAAAGAACATCTAGGAAGCTATAGTTACCTAAGGTATACATTCACCATATGTGAAACAGATGTTAAATACATGGTCTGTTAGAAATAGGATCATGTCAAATGACAGAAATCAGTTAGTATCAGCTATATTAGAATACAGCCAGCAGTTACAATGGAAAATCTGGTTTAGAGAAGAAGCTAAGGCCCTTGAGCAGCAAGGTAAGATTAGAGGTTTTGAGATCTCCTAAGATCAAATTCTTGGTGGGGGCTGCTACACTGATATAGATGCATAATGAAAGAAACAGAAGACCCCAACCTTCTGGATTATACAGAAGAGGTGGCAAAGGCCAACATTGGAACAATGAATGCAGATCAACAAGAGACATACGAGGCAACCCATTTCTACTGGGAAAAGCCTCAGGGGGCATCCTGCAGGCCTCCAAATCAAATGTGGTGCACTCATTTCCAGTAACTGTGGAGGAAATTCCACCCCAGGACAATTAAATAATCCATTGCCTAATGTAAAAAAATGACACTTCACTGGATGATAGAACAACTTTGATAAATGGATCAAAAATTCCCCAAAACGCCATAAAACAAATATTTTGGCAAACTTCCATAAATGATCAAAGACCAAAGCTTAGAGTATGAATAAATAATCATATTCTGGAAGGCTTATTGAACACAGGTGTGAATGTGACTACAATTATGCCAAAATCATGGAATCCAAATTGGTCTCTTCAAGAGGTAGATGTCCAGTTTCTAGGGATTAGAACTCTATCTCAGATAAAACAAAATATGAGATGGATTTAATGCATATGGCCAAAAGGACAGAGAGGAGGGCTGAAGCCATTTGTGGCTTATTTAGCAGTGAATCTATTTTGTGGCCAAAATCTGTTACAGCAATGGAATGCCCAGATTAATATTTCTCCAATCTCAGAAGCAGACCATAAACCATTTCATCTTTCTGGGAATAATATTATAAGACATTAAAAATGCAGCCACCAACAATTCAGGCTGTACATAAACAGAGCACAACCACAGTTGAACTCTCAGAGGCACCAATGACCCCACCTTTAAAATGGCTAACTGATAAACCTATCTGAATTGGGCAATGACCTATGACATAAGAGAAGCTGCAAGCCTTAGAACAGCTGATTCAGGAGCAGTTAAATGCTCAACATATTGAAAAATCTGTCAGTCCTTGGAATTCTCCTGTATTTGTTATTAAAAAGAAATCTGATAAATGGAGAATGCTGACAGATCTGAGCGCCATTAATAAAGTAATTCAGCCTATAGGCTCCTTACAGAATGGGATGCCCTTATCCACTCTGTTACCTAAAGAATGGCCTATTATAGTTATTCACTTAAAATACTTTTTTTTCTT
The DNA here is from genome assembly GCA_902168325.1 of Peromyscus nudipes. NCBI lineage: Eukaryota > Metazoa > Chordata > Mammalia > Rodentia > Cricetidae > Peromyscus > Peromyscus nudipes. Next base: position 26,401 of record CABHPH010126774.1, read on the forward strand.
ACCATATCTCTACAATAAAAGGATAGAGAAAAATTTGTCTTCATGGTACCTAATTATAATAATTCCCAATCAGCCAAGAGATATAAATGGAAGGTCTTCCCACAGGGAATGTTAAATAGTCCCACCCTATGCCAATATTTTGTGCAAAAACCATCAGAAATCATTCATGCACAATTTCAACAATCTATAATTTACCATTATATGGATGATATCTTATTAGCTGACCCAAAGTTAGATACTTTAGAAAGCATGTTTGAAGAAGTAAAGAAAGTTTTGCCTCAGTAGGGACTACAAATCGCTTCTGAAAAGATAGAAAGAGGAGATTCTATTATTACTTAGGATATGATAGATCTACAAAATATTAGACCCCCAAAAGGTACAACTCAGGAGAGATTGACTGTGAACTCTTAATGATTTTCAAAGATTATTAGGAAGCATTTCCAACTTACAGAATACCATTGAAATACCTAAAGATGGACTAGTAAATTTGACCAAACCCTAAAAGGAGACAAGGATTTAAACAGTTCAAGAGAATTACAGCTGCAGTCAAAAAGGAATTAGCTCTAGTAGAAAAGAAAATACAAGAGGCACATGTGGATTGTGTGAATCCAGAACTTAACAGCATTCTGGTCATATTCCCTCCAGACATTACCTACAGGGATTTTGATGCAGAGGGAAGATATTATATTGTAATGGATATTTCTACCTCATAAACTGAGTAAGATATTAAAGACATATGTGGAAAAGATCCCTGACTTGATTTTAAAAGGAAAATTAAGACTTGGTCAATTGACAGGAATGGACCCAGCAGAAACTGTAGTACCTTTAAGTAATGAGGAAATCTCCTCTTTATGGAATGATAATGAATATTGGCAAAGAGCCTGCAGTAATTTTGGGGAGAGATTAACAACTGTTATCCCAAAAGCAAAAGAATAGAATTTATGAAAAGAACTGAATGGGTCCTTCCTCACACTGTATGGCAAAAACCAGTCTGTGGACATCCCACATTGTATACTGATGCAAATAAATCAGGAAAGGCGTGATATAAATCAGGAGATTTAAGTAAAGTTAGAACTGTATGCCATTCTTATGGTACTTATGGACTTCATAGAAGCTCTCAATATAGTTACTGACTCTCAATATGCAGAGAGAGTTGTTTTACATATTGAAACTGCTGAATTTATTCCCGATAACACCAAACTAACTTCATTATTTATACAATTACAGGACATCATTGGAAATAGGAAACATCCTATGTATATAACACACATCAGATGCCATACAGGTTTGCCAGATCCTCTAGCACAACATAATGATGAGATTGATCAGTTACTAGTAGGTAATGTGCTAGAAGCCTCAGAATTTCATAAGAAACACTATGTAAATAGCAAAGGTTTGAAAAGGGACTTTTCCATCACTTGGCAAGAAGTCAAGGAAATTGTAAAAGAAGTGCTACTTATTCCTTCTATAACCAAACTCTATTACCTGCAGGAAATAATCCTAAAGGCAAACAAAGAAATGAAAGTTGGCAGATGGATATGTTTCATTTTGCAGAATTTGGAAGATTAAATTATGTCCACCATACCATTGACATTGGTATCCTATTTAGGATTTCACAACACCTATGAGTTCTGAAAAGACTGACTCTGTAATTACACAACTATTATAAGTTATGGTCATTATGGAAATAACTGTACAAATTAAAATTGAATGCTCCAGGATATATCTCCAGTAAAATGAAGCAGTTTTTTGCTTATTACAGTATAAAGCATATTATAGGCATACCACATAATCCTACAGGCCAAGCAGTTACAGGGAGATCTAGTTGAACTTTAAAGGATATGCTAAATAAACAGAAAGAGGTAATAATGACACCTAGAAATAGATTACATAATGCTTTATTAACCTCAAATTTTCTCAGTGCTGATGAGAAAGGAACAACAGCTGTGGGGAGACATTGGACAACAGAAAAAACTCCTCAGCTAAACCAGCCGGTTTACTTCAAAGATGTGTTTACCTTGGAATGGAAACCAGGCTATGTCCTATGTTAGGGAAGGGGTTTTGCTTTTGTTTCTGCAGGAGAAGAAAAGCTATGAGTACCAACAAAATTAATAAAAATTTGATTTGAACAGGAGAAACCTTGATGAGGAGTGACAGCCCATCCACTGACGTGACAGCTCTACAAGTTGTAAGAAATCTCAACAAACAAGGGCAGGGCAGGCTCTGTTTTTGTCTTTACAGGAAAACAGAAACAGCCAACTTCAAGAAATATAAAGCCCGTGGACACCTGGATACCTATAGCAGAATGGAAGGACCTATTGGTACCAACATACACAGGGTAATAGCTCATCACCGAACCTCAATATCTCTTCAACTCTAGAAAAGTTGTGGTCCCTATTCAATTATAAATCAAGCTGGCTTTGGAGTTGGAATGTGGTTCTCTTGTTCTCTAAACCCAAGCATTTTGCTAAAAGAAAAAATTAGGAGATTCTGTCTCATATCAAAAAAGTTGCCTGGTGTGGGACAGAAGAAACCCAATAATCTAGTGATCATTGTTGTCAAGATTCTATTTCTCTCCATGCTTATTCTTAGTTTCTGGGATTCCTTCCTCACATGCCACATCATCCTAAAGTTTAAACTTTCCATTTTAATATTAATAATGTTCAAGTTTTCTACAGTGAAATATAAGTCTTTGCAATAGCAATCTCTGAAGTGTCCAGAAGGAAGATGGCGCCCCACAACAATGACTCTACCCATTCCATTGAAAGACCCCCAGCCTCCCTGCCTAGCCCAGCTTAGCTTAGCTGTTTTTGTATAAAGTCTGAGAAGTTCAGTTACTGAGAAATTCAGTTAAAGAGTATCTACTGTCAGCCACCTGGCCCCAGAACGAGGTCAGAAAAACACCCTGTACCCTAGACAAAAGCCAAGTCAGCAGGCATGGCAGGCTCGGGGGGGAAAAACCACGAACTGTCCGGAGTTTGAACTTGGTCACATTTGAATCATCCAATCAAAACCCTGTAACCAGGCTTCTCGCTTCTGTACCCGCGCTTCAGCTGCCCAACCCTATAAAAACCCTCTGCTCCAGCCCGGAGGGGGGCCAGTCTCTTGAACTTCTGGAGAGACTGTGTCGCCCCGGGTACCCGTGTTCCCGAATAAAGCCTCTTGCTGTTTGCATCTGATTCGTGGTCTCGGTGTGATCCTTAGGCGAGGGTCTCTCCTGAGGGAAGACTGCCTACGGGGGTCTTTCACCATAATGATGCCATTGAACCAAAACCAAAACCAAAACCAAAACCAAAACCAAAACCAAAACCAAAACCAAAACCAAAACCAAAACCAAAA
>CABHPH010126774.1:29749-42208 GCA_902168325.1 Peromyscus nudipes
CAAAACCAAAACCAAAACCAAAACCAAAACCAAAACCAAAACCAAAAAAAACCACTCAATGATCAGCTTTGGATCACAAACTCTTCATGACAGTTCCAAGATATAATGGTCCATCATATTACACTTCTAGCAAGAATCTCAAATAACCTTACTCTGAGACTGGCTATAAACTTTGAAATAATGAAAAATGGGTAGATTATTGAATCTACTTTAATGCAAAAAACAACTATTAATCTCAAAATACTTTACATTGGTATGCATTTTGGTCAATTTTTTTATTCTGTATGTATATTTCTACTCTTGTTTAAGGTATTTTTGTTTATGCAGCTCTTTTAAAAATGCAATAGATAGTTAAAAATACAAATTAATAGTCATCTATAATAGTCAAACTTATAGTCAGGTTTTTCTAGATATGCAGCGATATATTTAAGATGAATAGATAATCTTCAAACACTTCAAAGACCTAGAGAATATGGTATTTAAAATGTTTTAAGAACTTAGACTTTTCTTGACAGTGAGACATATCTGCTCCTGGCAGCACCAATTACTTCAAGAGGATGATGCGCATCAGAGAAGCTCCTTATGGAGTTTGCTTTCAATGTGGCAAGGCTAGCCATTTGGGCAAGAAACTGCTCTTGGCTGGACTGCTTGACAGTATGCTGTATAAACTGGACCTGCAGGATCCACAAGAAAATGACTGCTGAACTTGCCAAAACAGACCTTCAAATTTCCTGCTTCACTGAGAAGTGTGGCAGAAACTCTAGGCCTGTATGCTGAAGATGGAAGATGGATGTTACAGAAGAACTTTGAATGGCTGTCCAGGCAGCCAGATGCCTCTGTCATTTCTAGAATTTTGGAAGTTGCTTATAATACACTTCCTATTTACTCAGGTAATATTATATCTTTCTGGGGTCTTTAACAGAGTTGAAGACTAGATAGTTACAATCATAGTTTTCCTTAGTTATAGTAAAAGATAAATTAGATATAAAACCTTAGACTCACAAAGATAGGATAGATTATAGAGTATTTTCTTTAATTTGGTTAAATACAACTAGACTAAATATTATAACTGTACTTCTTGCTTGATAACTATTTTGTTATATGTAATTTTGCTATGTTAAAGTCAAAATATTCCTTTTTGGTTATATAGAAAAGGGGAAATGATGTGAGATATCCTTCTGCACCTTAAAAACACATGTTGCTTTTATTGTTTTATGGATAAAGCTGCTTTGGCCTATGGCAGGGCAGAATATAGCTAGGTGGGAAAGCCAAACTGAATACAGGGAGAAAGAAGGGTGGAGTCAGGGAGATGCCACCCAGCTGCCCAAAGAGCAAGATGCTAGTAGACCAGTAACACCATGGCCATGTGGGAAAACACAGATTAATAGAAAGGGGTTTAATTTAAGTTGTAAGAGCTGGTTAGTAATAAGCCTGAGAAATAAGCCAAGCAGTTTGTCATTAATATTAAGCCTCTGAATGACTATTTACAAGTGGCTGTGGGACATGGCTGGACATATAAGCCTCCGTTTACAACTCCCCATCTAAATCAGTCTTCTCAGTGTTTTCCAGATCTGGTAGTAAACCATCAGGGGTGGCTTGTATGAGGTAACAGATCAACTCCTGATTATATTACTCACATTATAATTTCTTTTGTCTTCTGTGGGGTAACTTTAATTAGATGCTGGGCTTGGGGAATGTTAGAGAAATGCCTCTGGCTTCAAAATCTGAACTAGAAGCAGCTACAACACATGCCCACAAAGGGGCTGGCAAATTTGTCTATTGAAGATTACAGAGGAGAACCAGCATGCTGTGGGATGTCTTTCTGTATGCTGTGGATATGTGCTGCTCTGATTGGTTGATAAATAAAGCAGCATTGGCCTATGGCAGGACAGGATGGAGTCAGGTGGGAAAATCTAAGAGAGAGAGAGTGAAAGGAGAAACGAGAGTCAGGGGAGATGCCAAACTGCTGTCCAAGGAGCAACATGTAATGGGATGCAGGTGAAGCCATGGAACACATGGTGAAACATAGATAAATAGAAATGGGTTAATTTAAGATGAAAGAACTAGGTAGCAAGAAGCCTGAGCCATAGGCCATACAGTTTGTAAATAATACAAGCCTCTGTGTGTTTACTTGGGACCAAATGGTTCTGGGACATGGGTGGGAGAGTTTTGTCTTAACTGTGGGGCCAGATAGGACCAGAGAAACTTCTGGCTACATTTTGCCACTCAATTTGGGACAAGAATTTCTGCCAAAAACCTGAGAAAGCTTTTAAAAAAAGATGCTAATATGGAGCTAAAAACAGCTTCCCAATTATGTCTCTTAGACAAACCATGGTACAGAGATACCGCAACATATGCATGGTGGATTCCCACCACAGTACATAGAAGTATCCCCAAGCTACACAACATGCTGTGTGGTAGATTTAGCTTTTTGCTACTACAGACAAAAGAAAAAAGTTTTCTGGACTACACACTGCTTGTTGGAGGCATACACCCCTGCATCCTGGAGCTGGTGACAGACATACCTCTGCCGTATCGGAAAGCTGAGATGGGCTGAGTCAGCAGTCAAGGCTGTTGCTTTGGTCCTAGCCATGCTGCAGTTTAAAACAACTATGCCCACATTCCCAAAAAAATGGATTATAGATGTTTGTCTTTCTTTAGGGGTTGGTTATAAATTGATATCTCTTTCTACAAGAAAAAAGGAGGATATGATATAGATATGATAGGATGAAAGGGTAGATTATTGAATCTACTTTTAAAGAGCAGCAACTTGTTTGAAATGTTTTACATTGCTTATGGATTTTGATTTATTGATACAAATTTAAAGTTAATTTTGTTATATTATATATATATTTCTATTCTTGTTTAAGGTATTATATTTATACAACTCATTTAAGACTGTAATATATATTTAAAAATATAGAATAATTAGTCATTTATGATAACCAAACTTATATTAGTTATATTAATAGAAATATAATATATAATTATATTAATAGAAATGGGTTAATTTAAGATGAAAGAACTAGGTAGCAAGAAGTTTGAGTCTTAGGCCATACAGTTTGTAAATAATATAAACCTCTGTGTGTTTACTTGGGACCAAGTGGCTCTGGAACATGGGTGGGAGAGATTTGTCTCTTGACTGTCGGGCCAGATAGGACCAGAGAAACTTCTGGCTATAACCAGCTCTCTTAAAAATGATTGCAAATTGTATTTCAGACAGCAATCCTTAGGAGAATTTCCTGCCTAATGAAATTTATTAAAATTCAAAAGGATATAGAAATACAAGCTGCATAGTAGCACTTTTTCCTTTAGGCATATTTAAGTGATACTCTTAAATCAAAACCAACTGGAATTAGTATTCAGAGCCAACAAACTCCCTAACCACATAGCACTCTGCTGTCACCTAAAGCTTTGACACCATGTCAGAGAATGCTAACCACGGTTTCTTAAGTTGTTATGACTAGTTCTTAAAGTGTGTGTTCAAAGTCACTTTATTGAATCACAGCTTAGGAATAGAGATTAAAGTACATCTTTTATTTTTTGCCCTGCATGGTTATTTCATGAAGTTGCTCATGCCGTGGGGCTTTTACAGATAATAATGGTAGGAGAACTCTGAGCATGTGGGAGGCAAGGCACAATGGAAAAAGCAGGATGAGCCTTTATAGAAAAGGAAGCATCAGCTGTTTAATATCTCTATGGAGTGAGCTGCATCATTGCAAAATTGAAATAACTTTAAAAAAATGCTAGGTGAATGAAAAAAATAAATAAATAAAAAGAAAAGGACATGACTGTTCTTAAGTATGGTGGAGGAGGAAGTTTATTGTAGAAAAAAGGTAAGGCATAGCCAGAGGCAGATACATCTGAGAAAGTCCTGAGTGGACATGACCAGACTGAGCTGACTGAGCTGGGCCATGTGGAGAAAGGGGAGGGGAAGAGAGAGAGAGAGAGTGGAGAACTATGTGCAGCAGCCAAGAGATCAATGGTACATAAAGGAGCGGGTACCCAAAATGTCTGTAGACAAGGCTGGCCTCGAACTCAGAGATTTGCCTGCCTTTTCCTCCCAAGTGCTGGGATTAAAAGCATGTACCACCATGGCCTAGTTAGAAATAGCATTCTTACTTGAGGGAGTCTAAATGAGAATGTCTACATGAAAAACTGGAATGTGATATAGAAAGACTCAACAAAGACTTATTTTCCTTTCTCTTTGGGGATAAAGACTTCAATCCCAGCCTGCTTGGTTAAGATGTTAACTATTTCTACCTCATTCAAGAAACATTGATGTCTTGTAGACTTGTGGTTAGCTAGGTCTGGAGGGACCTTAGTTCCTTATTTCTACTCTGTTTTGAAACTGGAGAAACATGAGTCCCAGGTGGTTAGCCAGAGCTCCTAAATGGCAGGCAGGGCTGTGGCCTGGGAATGTAGCTTTTAGGTAGATAGCTTGCTTGGCATTCACAAGACCTAAAATTGAATTTCCAGGGCACTCAAACAAACACATGCATGCATGCACACACACACACACACACACACACACACACACACACACTCACACACTCAAGCAGAGCTGAATTGAACTTTTAAATCAGCACTTTGCTGTTTTATGATGCTGTGATCCAGGGTCTCAACTACCATGTTCAATAAACCATGTTTTATTGAACAGTTAACTACTAATGCATATTTCTGTGTATTTCCACATGCCTCAAACTGAAATTTCATGCCATTCTCAATAATTCTTACTTTGCTAGACAGTAGTTCACCCTGCTAGGGTTAATTATGACACCTAATAACATCCAGACTGGAAACTCCAGCTTTGACTAATTGCTCTCATAAATCTCTTTAGAGAAGTGTAAAATTCTCATTACTTAAATGATAAAACAACTAATCTTTCCTTCTTGTCCCTCTGAGATAAGAAGATTGCCAAACCTGCATGAGCTGAACAATGGTTGAAGGTAATTAATGACAATGGGAGAACCAAGGTATTAAATACTCATAAGGATGCCTGGAGACTGAGGCAGGGCTATGGGAGGAGGGATAGAAAGGGATGTGGAAGGCTGCCTTCACATGGCTAAAGGGATTCTTTCCCACTTAGCTTTACTTTCAGCTCTGCACTGCAGAAGGTGATCTTTGGATATATTATTCAATCTGCTATCACCTAAAGCTGTGCCAAGTGCTCAGTTGCTACCATTCATTCATTCAACAAATATGTAGTAGTGCTGGGATGAGATTACTGTAGCTGAAGTTATCCTGTTCCTGCCCAGCTCCTGCAGCCCTCAGACCCAAGTAACCCTCAGACCCAAGTAAACACCCAGAGACGTATATTATTTACAAACTGTATGGCCTAATGTCTCAGGCTTCTTGCTATCTGTTCTTACATCTTAAATTAACCCATTTCTATTAATCTATACCTTGCCACATGGCTCGTGGCTTACCAGTACTTTACATCCTGCTCCTCATCACGGCAGCTGGCAGCCTTCTCTCTCAGCCCTCTTCTACCCAGCATTCTCCTCTCTCTTGTCCTGCCTACCTATACTTCCTATCTGACTACTGGCCAATCAGCATTTTATTTAACAATCAATCATAGCAACATATTCACAGCATACAGGACATTCCACAGCAGATTACCAACAGACACATGACATTATTCTCTTATGGAGCTCCATTCCAGAAGTCTAGCCCCTAAATGATGATGCCTTCAAGTATTGTATGACTTGCAAATCTTCCATAAAGGGACATGGTTATATGCATCCACAACCCGCTCCTACCTCTGCCTCTGCTGGTGACTCATAGCTTCTCCATGGCTAAGAATCACCATCAGCTTGTAGCTCTAAAAAGTGAACTCTTAGGATATCCCCTGCCTTATTTGTTCATTGATGTGACCATCACTGGGATGTATCTATCAGCATTCAAGAATCAGAAAAAAAAATACTTATTTGAACATAGTGATTGTATCATAGTGAACTGAAGTTCTCAGAAAACAAAACAAAACAAAAACCCTTATGCCCATGAGATACACTCTGCAAGACTGATTAGAAGTTCTTTGATTTCAGAGAGTTGCAGGTCTAGAACCAAATTATCTTGGGTTGTTCCAGCACCCTTAAACATTCACTTGTGGCCCATCTCTAATATCCTTGTTACAGACAGATAATTCTTACAGGGACATGCAAGCAGAACCCTAACTTCTACCAACAGAGAAGCTAGTAATGTCAGAGTAAACTCTACTGTACAGTTCGGTGACAACAGAAGCCAAAACTGTTACTGTGGATATCCACTAAGAAGTAGGATCTTAAGTTTTCTTCCTACTAAAGAAGAGAGGACAGAAGCAGGTGGTGGTGGGGGCTGTGGACACGGTCATCAGTTTGTGTGCCAGTTACTCTTCTCTTGCTGTGATAAAACACCATGACCAAGACAACTTCTCAGAGGAAGAGTTTATTTTGAACTTACAGTTACAGAGGGTGAGAGTCCATGGTGCTGGGAGACACTATGGACACCAAGAACTGAATGAGAAAGGGTCTTTAGTGTCATCGTGTTAAAGACCTTTGACAGTATGGATCCTGGCTTTGAGGTGGTGACAGGTTCAAATAAATGCTGCCCCAAACTCCCGCATATGTGTCTCTCATGACTTATTCTGGACAAACTAAAATACTTAACAGAATGTTTAGGTGATCTCTATGTAGAATAATCCTATGATTTTATCCCAAAATATCTCTTACATTGAGATGCCCTCAAATAGAGACACAGGGCTGATCTATTTTACAATGTCTTATCCCTCAGAGAGTTGCTTCATCCCTTTTGGAATGAGTTCTCTTTGTTCCAGGATTATTCAAACAATACTCCTGGTGATGACACATTGAACCTGTCTACAATCAGCTTCAGAGTCTTGCTGTGCACTTCTGGGTCTGGAGTCTAGGACTGTCATCTCATTACCCACTTCCCACTTCTGGTTTTAAATAGTTCCCTAACTGAAGGCACTCAGTCCCTTTTGCAGTTCTCAGTCTCATTAATAAAATAAAAATTTGAAGACTCAGAAGGGGATTCGAAGACAATTTGTTGAAGAGAGTGACACTGTCCCCAAATGTTAAGTTAAAAGTGTGAAGGGAAAAGAGATGGGAGATGGGGGGCCGCACTCCTATTTGAGTATGAGTAGGAAGACACATCCTGGAGTAAGAAGGTAAGCTCGCCGGAGAAGGCGTAGGTGCCAGAGCTGCTGCTCCTAGCAGGTGTTACTGAAAGGCACAACATTGTCCTCCTGGCAAAGTCACAAAGGTCTTGGGTGTGAAAGCCATTCTGCACCATTTTAGTCCAACTAGACAGAAAATATTTAAGCTGAATGTGATTAAAACTTGTTGCCAATTGTGAAGTGATCTTCGAAGCTCCGGGGGTCCAGAACTCAGTGAACATAGGAGATGGGAAGGAACAATGACAGTTTACCTTTACGTGTTGTGGTCTGAGAGTCAACATCACCTGCTGTAAATTCACCTTTCTGCTTTGCTCATCTGGGGCCAGGAAGGCAGCGCTAGCTGCGTCCATTGCCATCTGTTTACACCTTGGCTTTGTAGCCAGGGAAAAGCCCAGGACTGCGGCTCACTTTTGACTTTCCTGTTAACCACCATCAGCCTGTGATCTTTATCTCTGAGAGGCCAGTGTTGTTTTATTTTGAATCTGGACATAGAAAAGGCCACTGCTTGACAAAATTTGGAGATTTTTCATTATAAGGCTTGAACCCTTCTTATTTCAGATTTCTTAAACTTCTCATCCATCAGAGTACTACATAATTTAGTCATGGTATGTACTTCAGAGGAAGCTGGTATCCACGAGTCTCAAATGGTGCCTGGCATGCAGACAGTGCCGGAGGACTCTCTGCTCCCTTCCTTGTTGCCTGGCATTCCCCATCAGACTTCAGAGTGTCAAGTCAAAGTGTATTTGTTCAATAGGTATCAGCGTGTTGGCACTGTGGTTTGAGTGTGAAATGTCCCTCATATGCTCATAGGTTTCTTAAGAGGGTAGTGCTGTTTCTGAAGGCTGTGTAACCTTTAGAAGGGGGAGACTCACCGGGGCAAGCGGGTCTGTGGCAGTGGCCCCAGGAGTTTGCTGTTCTCTCTCCCTTTCCTATCTTTAGGCACAATGTGACCAGAGGCCTGGTGCCAGGCTTTCTTCCCCATTAGGGTCTGTATTTCTCAGAGCCACAAGGTAAACATATCCCTCTTTTATTAAGTTGCTTCCTGTTGTCTGTTTAGTCACAGCATCATAAAAAGTAGCTAACACAGGGCTTTGGAGACCCTGGAAGGCCTCAGAAGTTGAGGTCCTCGGGCATCTTCAGCTATTCTCTCTCATGCTAGCCTTTCTCCTTCGTGCTGAGCCATGGACACTGGAATTCTGGGCTCGTTACTTTTCTCACTGCTGTACCAAAATGCCCAATAAGAATTGTCATGGACTGGAGCATACATTTTTTTGCCTAATCACCTTTCTATAATAATCCATTCTTCATTTAATTTAAGTGTTTTGCTTTGTTTTTTTCTTGATCTTTGATTTTCATTTTTTTTTAAAAAAAGCTCTTGTTTCATCAAATAAATCTGTTACAGTTCTTTGGAATTAATGTTTTTTTTATAGGAGTGTTAAATGTGACCTTGATGGTGTGTGAGAAAATGTCACCCTGAGCAGTTAGGGCTGGAGCCTGGGCCATGGCAGTCCTAACAAGCTATGGATGTGTGATTGTCTTGCTTGCCTTAATATGGGGCAACTCACCCTGTGGGCAACACTTTCTAATCGACACCCAGATAAGGAGACAGAGAAGAAGGAAAGTGCTTGGTTTTGGTTGCTTGGCCTTCACCCTCACTACTGGGTTTACTGCTCCTGTTCTAGCAGCTGCTGATCCCATCTGTGGTGATATTTTATTTGTGCTGAAATGTGGTGATATTTTATTTGTACTTTGATAAATAAAGCTTGCCTGGAGATCAGGGGGAAAAGGCCAGCCATTTTAGGCAAGCAAAGTCAGGCAGCACACACCCTTAATCCGATCACTTAGCAGGTAGGGTCTCTGTGTGTTCAAGGCTACACTATGGAACAGAGCCAAGCGTGGTGACACATGCCTTTAATCCCAGTACCAACGATAGAGACCTGGAGGTCTGTATAGACAGGCAGTGACAAGGAAGTGAGGTAGCTGGGCTAAGAGCCAATGATAGCACAGAACAGCAAAGCAATAAAAGCCTGGGTAGACAGGAAGTTGTGGCATTTTGGAAACTGCAGAGCTGGTGAGGTAGGTTGGCTGCTGGCTCTCACTATTTCCCTGATCTAAGGTTCTCACCCCTATATTTGGCTCTGTGTTTTTTATTTAATAAGACCATTTAGAAATTTGTCTACACCCATTACTGAATTAAAAGCAGCTTCTTTGGGCTTCCAGTGTTGTCCACATTGTCCACAAAAGTAGCTCTCTAGGAATCTTTTGGTGCCCATTGGGATGGCCGAGACTTCCAGACTCCTGGATTGAAGAACTCCCTTTTTCTCAGCATCTCAGATGGGAGACAGCCACTGCTGAACCACTCCCAACATATCATGTAAGCCAGTCTAATAAATCCTCTTGGTGTGTGTGTGTGTGTGTGTGTGTGTGTGTGTCTGTGTGTCTGTGTGTCTGTGTGTCTGTCGTGCACGCGTGCATCTGTCTGTTCTGTTCTTCCTGATAACACAATCTCCTTTTATACAGATCTGCAGATCTGTAGGGACATTTTTTTCTCTTATTCAGGCAGAGGGAAGAGGGGGTGGGTGGGTAGGAATGCTTGTCCTGTAGCCTTTGCTGTTTGCATTCCTGATTAAGGGACAATGTACACAGTGTTATTATCCACAAGCACATTTAGGATATTGTCCCTTTTTGGCTTCCTGACCCTGTCTCTTCATGGGCAAAAGTGAATATGAGGCGGTAGTCTCAGACACACTGGGCCAGTCTAGTTTTCCACTAGCACAGAAGAGCTATGGTAGGGATACATTATTCTTGGATTTTCATCTAAAGCAACTCTCAGGAAGCTATTCTATTAAACAAACAAACAAAGAAACAAACATTACTAGGCAGTGGTGGTACACACCTTTAATCCCAGCATTCAGGAGGCAGAGGCAGGCAGATCTCTGAGGCTAGCCTGGTCTGCAGAGAGAGTTCTAGGAGAGCCAGGGCTGCACAGAGAAACCCTATCTGAAAAAAAAAATCACTGAGAAATAGGTAATGGCTCAGCTACTGGATGCCCTGGAGTAGAGGCACTAATAAAACTTTCATTTCCAGGAAACACCTGAAAGAGTTGAGGATATCTGGTAGAAGGAATTATGAAAAGAACAAATTTGTTTAGGGATGGAAATTGGGATTCTATGGAAAGAAGCAGAAAAGAATTTTGTGGAGAATAAACACTACAGAGTGGTGGTTTGTATGTTTGTGCTTAACTAGAGAACTTAAATACTAGAACTTCAGTGGGTATATCCAAGGGGTCAAAATATTATAGAACCTCAATAATACATCTTCTACATAAAAAATTAGAAATCTTCAGCCATGTGGTGGTGGTGTATGCTTCTAATCCCAGCACTTGGGAGGTCTCTATGATTTTAGAGGCCAGCCTGGTCTACAGAGTGAGTTCCAGGACAGCCAGGGCTACATAGGGAAACCCTGTCTCAAAACAAAACAAAACAAAACAAAAATTAGAAATCTTCAACTTAGAGCACAGCCTTGCATTTATGGAAATTTAACAGTCCCCAGTAGGCTCTTGAGCATCATGAAACTGAGTAAACTGATTTTCTATCCTGAGCATGCTCTGTTGTATTTTTGAAGCCTTCAGAGAGCCATCTTTCTCAGGTGCTAGATTGAAGCAGTGCAGCATCTCTGATGATCAAGTTGCTCTGCTTGAAACAAAGGAGACATTGTTCTAAGGTTCTGGCTTACAGGAGCATATTCCCAACATGGCTGGCTTCATCAGCTATAGAGAAAAGTAACTTTTATATGTCAGTGAAGTTATATTACTCTTTTTAATATTTATTTAATTATTATAATATAAACATGAGTTGGCAAATAATTTATCTTAGAATAGTGACTTACATGGTGACCCCACCCCCCACATCCATGGGTGTGTCAGCTTAAAAATACTGAGATGGGAGATGTGCTAAGATTCCAAACAAAAAAGGATGACTAATGTTTTAGGAAATAGAAATGCTAATTACCCTGATTTGTTCATTACACCATGTATGATTATCACACTGTAGTCCATAATTGTGCATAATTAATAAGTCAATATGGTGTTTCTTTTTTTTGTTGTTTTTTTTTGAGACAGGGTCTCTCTGTGTAGCTTTGCACCTTTCCTGGAGCTCACTTGGTAGCCCAGGCTGGCCTTGAACTCACAGAGATCCGCCTGGCTCTGCCTCCCGAGTGCTGGGATTAAAGGCGTGTGCCACCACCGCCCGGTCCAATATGGTGTTTCTTGATAAACACCTTGTGCCACTGTGTCGAAGTTTAGGAAAAAGCACTGGTAGTTTTAATGTGTCAGGAAAGTAGGGAAGGTGGAGCATGCAACTGTCTTTCCAGTTCAGTTCTTGGTCCAGGGACTTACATTTTAGGTCTTTCCATTGGTGAATGCTCTCATGAAGGAACAACAATAATGAATCTAATTCTCCCTAGTTTAGCTTTTAGGTTGATTATGGAAAAATGGCACAATGATTTGATCCTCTTTTGAGTATCCCTGTATAGAAATGTAGGCAAATACAAATACAGCACTGTTAACTGTTTTTGTTTGAAAACATTGAGGGACAGACCAACTAGACAGATAAAAGTAGAAGTGATGGCTAATGTCCTTCCAGTAGCCACTGTCTTCGCTTTAGGTTCTCAGTCATCACAGAAATCCAACCTACAGCCTTGAGCTGCATTTCCCATCAGTCATCACAGAAATCCAACCTACAGCCTTGAGCTGCACTTCCCAATACAACAATGTCACTCACAAGTGACGATCGAAAATTTAAATTTAAATGTAAATCTCGTACCTTAATTGAACTAGTTGTGTTTCCTGTTGTCAATAGCCACACAGAGCTTTTCACTTCTATGTGGCACAGCAGAGACATTAGCATAGAGAGTTCTAGTGGAAGCCTTGGTGGACTGTTGGCAGCACCATTGATGGGGCTCAGTGTAATTATTTCTAGAATTCTAACAAATGTGAACATTAAAACTGCTAGGATTCAAAGATAGTCAATATTTATTTTCTTTCCTCCAAGTCTCATATTTGTGTGTATGGTGTGTGTGCAAGTGTGTGCATGTAGCTTGAGTTTTCCTGCCTGGCCCACGGTCAGGATAAATCTCTTTCACCTGCCAGTCCCACAGCCGCTCAGACCCAACCAAGTAAACACAGAGACTTATATTGCTTACAAACTGTATGGCTGTGGCAGGCTTCTTGCTAACTGTTCTTATATCTTAAATTAATCCATTTCTATAAATCTATACCTTGC
>CABHPH010126775.1:0-27406 GCA_902168325.1 Peromyscus nudipes
AAAAAAAAAAAAAAAAAAAAATGGATTATAATCTGTAGAGTTAAGTGCTCCTAGATTAGTTTGAAACTAGCACATTATTTTTAATAAAGTGTGTGCTCTGTGGGGGGAGGGGACCTAATTATTGTGGTTATTGGTACCTAAGGTCCTTCCGAAGGCTTGACTGTGGTATTAGTGAGGATTTATGAATGCTTACTGTGTGCCTGGCAAGGCTGAGCCTTTTCCGTGTGTGACCTTGTGTTGTCCTGGATGAAGTTGGTGCTCATGGTTCAGATGAAGAGTGATGGGTAGAGGAGTTAGGAACTGACCCCGTCACCCACCTCACAAATGTGGGATTGTGGGTAAATACCTGGGCCACAGTGGTCCTGGCTGCTTCCCAGTGGGTGTGGAAGGACTTGTTTAATTACATTTTTTTTCTTTTGTAGTAGGCTAGCCTGGTTTTTTATTTCTTTTTATAGCTGTCCACAGTCAGTTTTAACTTGCTCATCGAAGCTGAAGAATTATGTATCTGTGTGTAGGCTCCAAGTATGAAATCATTGTATATTTCTCTTTAGATATATTTGCTTTTCTGTGTGTGAAGGAAGGTTCCATTTGAGCAGAGAGACTGACTTTCAAATGAGGGTTCTTTGTTGGATGAAAGTGAAGCAAACTTTTATTTTGGCAGCAACAGGGAAGAAGTAAACATCAGTATAGCACAGACCTGGGCTTCCAGCTCACTTTGCTCAACTCTTCCAGACCCCTGAGCAAACACAGATGGGTTTCCACTTTTCAGTTTTATGTAGCAAGTTCTTTAGACTATAAATTCCAAATGCTACTTGGAATTTTTCAATGTTTGCTTGATTGCATGCCATGGGCAGGTCACAAGCCTTGGTTTATATGATATAAAGGTTTTAGAAGGTGGTGATGAGTACTAAGGTGTTTTTTTGGTGGGTTTTTTTTTTTTTTTGACTATATTATGGTCTCTCCTGATTGTGGTTCTTATGTTTTAACTCAGGTCTAAATGACTAAATTTCCTGGTAATTTCATGGCAGGAGCTTTGAAAACCTTCTGATTTTTAAGAAGTAGAATGAGGGTGGTCTTTGAAAAGGTGGTGTTCTGAATTTAGTCCTGATGTGCAAAAAATTCCAGGAACGATTAATAAAAATAGAGAGGCTGGAGGGTGGCATGGGGAAAGGCTTGGTGTACCTGAGCTGCCCCCATCCTCGCCATCGTCAAATACTGTGACTGTGACATTTTGAAGTGTTGTTTTGAGTATTTGTAAGTGTTGCTTTTAATCCCAGAATCTCATGATTGTAATTTCATCTCTTAGCGCCTAGTAATTGTAGGAATGAAAAGAAGAGGGTGTGTGTAGCCAGCTAATAACTCAGTGGCACGGGCTCAGGTGGCAGGCGGCTGAGACAGTGGCTCACGGTGCTGCTTCCCTAGACGAAGCCCTGGGAGGCTCCTCCAAGGGGTCTCAGCTCTAGCTCCACTGCAGCCTTCGTCTTGTATCTGAAATACTGATACAAGATGTCCATGTTATGGATCTGCTGCGCTTTTTTTTTTTTTTTGGTTTTTTGAGACAGGGTTTCTCTGTGTAGCTTTGCGCCTTTCCTGGAGCTCACTTGGTAGCCCAGGCTGGCCTCGAACTCACAGAGATCCGCCTGCCTCTACCTCCTGAGTGCTGGGATTAAAGGCGTGCGCCACCAACGCCCGGCCCTGCTGCGCTTTTTAAAAATACAAATTTTGTTTTCTTTTTAAAGCAAAATGAAATGAAATGAGGTATTTTCATGACATGATCTCCTTGAGCCTCTACACAGCAATCTGTGTGTATGATACATCTTTGCACCAGTGCAGTGCACGAGTGCAGAAGCTCTCAGCTCCAAGATGCTCTCTCCTTAGATTTCTATGCAGAGGGGTTGTGGGATTACTTTGTGTGTGGATTTTGTTGTTGTTTTTGATGGTTTTTTGTTTTTGTTTTTAGTTTTTTTGCTAGCATTGTGTGATAGTATTTTGGTGTCAATAATCAAGCTTCATTTGTACTACTAATCTTTAAATAAGAAAATTATGTTATTTATTTTTTTAATTTACGGCTAAACATAAAAAAAATCAACACCGTTGATTATTGAAATTCACCACTAATTATTTCTATGATCGATACTGTAGGAAAAAAAGGACCTTGTTGTTTAGATTATCTGTCATTAGTAACTGTCTCTTCAGAAGATAAGAGTTTCACGTTGGCCTAAAAAAGAAGCTTTAACTTGCAACTGAAATTTAACCCTTGAGTGCCCCTTGCCCCTTCTACACACTGGTTAAGTGGGGTCCTTTTCCCGTCTACATTGTCTCCTTGGTTTGCAGGACTGTATAGCCCTCTGCATAACTGTGCCAAATCACAGCACATGCAGGAGTGTTTTTTCTTATTCCTATTGGTGTCTCCGTCACTGGGGATAGAGCCATGGCCTTGGGGTTTGATTTGTACAGTCCTTAGGTAGAGTGGCTGCAATATTATTTGAATGCAGCCATTTGTAGACAGTTTTGTGGGTTATTTATATTTTATTTCATTGCATTTGCTGAGCTGATTGTAATGTTAAAATAGGCATTTATATGACACAATAACATTATATTTTAGCATTTAATTTATCTTCCTAAGGAAATTTAGAAGTGATATTGCAAGTGATAATTGATCTTTATGAATAAAAATTACCACTATACTTAAGTGAAACAAAGCAAGTATGTTTTGCTTGTTTGCAATGTGTTTTAATTTTTACAACTATTTATAGATTTATTACCTCCTTTACCAAAAGAACTACAGTAAATAAAAACACATGTTGGTGTAGCCTTTTCTAAGAAGGAAGACTCCAGAGCAACCTTTTAAGGGCTGGTTTTGTAGTCACTTGAGTACATTGATACGTGTCTCCTCACCTGATGGCCTTGTGTGTCTGTCTGCCCATGCCTTTCTGCTTTTCCTGCCCGGACGGCCCGACGGCAACACCACAACCACAGGAGCTGGACGAGGTACTGTGCTTTGGGGATGTTTGTGTGTTGGGTGATTTTAGTTTATAAAACACTGTTTTCTTGCAGGCTTTGGTCATATAGATGACACTAGCCCTGGCATCCATGCAGAGTTGATTGGAATTACTGTGTGGAGTGTATTGATTTCCTCTTTCGCCAGTGTTCACACATGTGAAGTGGTGACCTAGAAGGATGCTTAGGAGACAAGTCTACTCTTTGGGAATGTTCTCAGTTTGGGAGCAGCCACAGGGGAGAGTTGCTTGACTGGGCAGCAAGCTGCCTGCTTACAGGATGATGACCTGGGCTCCTGATTTCTGAGATAAAGGGGATATAGTGGTTCAAGTGGAGCATAGGGGGACAGGCCATCTGATGGAAGCCTCGAGCAGGTAGGGATGGAGCCACGAGTGCTGCTGCCATCTGGCTAGTCCCTCGTGCTCCTAATGAAGTGAGGGGTACTGTATGTTTCGGCTTCTGCTGCAGGGACCACTTCTGACCTTCCTGACAGCACATGCTTGGCCTCTTCGTTTCTTGTCAGCGTCTCCCCAGGAAGGTGAGGAGAGTATGCATCCATGTCACTTGATTTCAGTAGCCCTGCTAACAGGGCCAGGAGACGGGCGGGCGGGCGGGACACCGCTGCTGACCACATTAGTGTCTCTTTCTGTCTCAGTGATCAAGGGGAAGTGAGAGCGTTTCTGAGGGAAGACTGCTTTGTACAGATCAGAGGTCAGGATCCCTTCCTCCTTTTATAATCCTGTAGGTGCCAGCTCCTGGCTATGCTCTAGTTATATGTTGGAAGAGCTTAAACTCACAGTTGGTGATGCCAACACACTGCACCACTCAAGCATCCTTCCTTGGGAGCCAGTCAAATGAAAAGCAGAACTCTTTAATCCTCATAACTTCATGAGAATCCCACCATGAGGGCTAGGGGGAATGAGCTTCCTGCCCTGTGGTCAACTGGGAAGGATACAGGGTGCAAACGGCGATAGATTCCTGTTCCTTTTTTGTTTTTTGTTTTTTTTTTTAATTTTTATTTTTATTTTTATTTTTATTTTTGGTTTTTTGAGACAGGGTTTCTCTGTGTAGCTTTGCGCCTTTCCTGGAGCTCACTTGGTAGCCCAGGCTGGCCTCGAACTCACAGAGATCCGCCTGCCTCTGCCTCCCAAGTGCTGGGATTAAAGGCGTGCGCCACCAACGCCCGGCTTTGGTTTTTTTTTTAGAAGAATAACCCATATTCATGTGTTTGAAAAGATACATGGGATTCCATTAACAGTGGTCCCTCCTGAGATTGGGAAGGAGAATGGGGTGAAAAGAAAGCTTCAGTTTTTGATCCCCATCCTACTGTACACATGTGTTTAACCACTGGCCTGCATCATTACTGTCACAAGAAGCATTGTTAAAACACACCCCCAGCCTGAAGCTTAATGACTAGGTAGCTGGGGCTAGGCCTTCCTGTCCCACCCAGGATCCTCACTGCCAGCACCCAGCCTGGGCTGAGGAAGATGTAATATTTCTGCTGCTACACAGTGAAGCTATCAGTGAAGGTAGCAGATGGAGATGGATTTGCTGATGAAACCTCTGCTAGGTTAAGCCCTGACACTTAGACCCTGGTGGACACACATGGGACATCAGGATGTGCCTCCTTGCTGAGCAGGTTGCAGCCGAGAAAAGGGGTGTGATTGTGGGAGGGCAGGTAAGTGGTTCTAACACCTCAGGCCAGCCCTCATGAGCAGCTTGCTCTAGTCCCTGATGTAGGGGCAGCCTCTAGAGACTAGCCATGTTTGGGAGGAGCTTGCAGACCCTTGTGGGTTTCTCTGGGGGTTTTGACCAGCATGTAGCCTAGGCTGGTCTCCAGCTCTTGGCAGCCCAGGTCCTGGGGGTCACAGATGGGTACCAGCACATTGGATCCCTGTTTGCATTTCTTGTGCTTGGCATCTGTGCACAGGGCTCTGGCGGAAGTGCGGTGTGCTGAGCAGCCTTGCCTTTGTGCTCTTGGCTCTGCATGCTTCACTTCCTCCTTCCCCGGTGCCATCATGTTCTTCCAGAATCATGCGCAGCATACTTTATTTACCTCATCCATTCATTCCACCCATTTACTGTTGACTCATTCAGCTAATTATAATTGTGTGTTCATTACTGTGAAGTGCCAGGTGCTGAACGAGGAACTAGGGATGTTGTTGGGAAAGGTGTCCAGAGGCTCGCTTTACTGAGGGAGGTTGGGCTTCAAAGTAGTGTCTTCTGGGAGTAGTAAACATCTGCCACTTGGGCATCCTGGCATGAAGCCATGGATCTGAGAGCCCCTACTCCCTACAGGTAGTCCTGTACGTGTTAGCCACTCTCCTACTCAGGCTGAGGACCCTGGAGACACTGCTTCCATTCTGCTCAGGAAATACGCAGTAGAGTTTTGGCCAAGGAGGAGGCCATTCTCCATCCACAGTGTTGTCCAGGACAATATCTGTTCTCTCCTCTGTCTTCTGTGCCTGGTCTTTGCATTTTCTGCCTTGGACAGATAGTCTTCCAGAAGATAGGTGCTATTAAAAAATTATAAGGTATAAATGTCAGGATCCCAAACCACCTACTCCTATGAGCTAGCCCTTGTGGCCTTGAGCAGGTGTCCATGCCCAAGGGTTTCAACATCCACTGAAGGTTGGAGCAAGCCCTGGGGAAGGATTGTCTCTTTGGTTGCAGAAGCCAAGTCTGCAAGTGTGCTCAGGGCCATGGTAATGGGCAGGGTTGCTTCTCTTTGTTTCTTAGCTTGTGTATGTTGATGAAGGAGAGTCAGTGAATTAGCAAGATTATCAAGACAGTGCATGAGATTCCCAAGGTTTGTGTTCTCTGTTCTGGTGCCTTCCGGAAAGTGTTTTCAGTAACTTCATAATGAGAAGAAAGCTTTTTTTTGTTGTTGTTTGTTTGTTTGGGAGACAGGGTTTCTCTGTGTAGTTTTGGTGGCTGTCCTGAATCTTGCTCTGTAGACCAGGCTGGCCCCGAACTCACAGAGATTGCCCTTGACTCTGCCTCCCGAGTGCTGGGATTAAAGGTGTGTGCCATCACCGCCCGGCCTGAAAGCATAATTTTTCATCTCAGATGAAGATAATTTGGTTGTGACTTCTAGATTCTTCTATCCACTTGCCTGTTCACCCCTCTTTGAGCCTGGAGATTTCTTAGACCACGTTGTTTGTCCTTGTGCTCTGGCTTCCAGATCCACAGCCCATTGCAAGAGTTGCCAGGCTACGGTTTGTAGTGTCACTTCTGGACTCTTGAATGTTGAGTTCTCATGCAGTCGGCGGCTTGTGAGAGCTGCTCTTGTTCTACTGTTGAACTTGGTGTAGATCTCTGTACTGTTCCTTGATCTCACTGCGTGAGTCTACACATGCAATGGGGTGTTGTAAGCATGCAAAGCTGTGATTTGGAGCAGCAGGATTTATAAGACAGGATGTGTATGTGTTTCTTCCATAGGTCAGGGATTTGTCTTCAGACAGGGTGATAGACACCTGCAGGAAACCCTACACTGGTGTGAGCACTGTCAAGGGTTTCTGCATTTGGCACAAGAGCAGGGCTCTGAGGTAGGACCATGTCCTCTGTGGCTCTTGGAGGACAACCCCAAGTCAAAGAGTTCTTAAATTCTTAGTTCTCAAATGTGAAGCTTATATAACATTTTTTTCTTGTTTAAAAATACATAGATTTTATTATTTTTTTTAACTTCAGAAATACAAGTTAATTTAAGAAGAGCCTTAACTCATGTCAGGTTTTAGGAGTAGGGAGAGTTGAAATTTGGCGAAGATAGATGAAGAGAAGCATGGCTAGTGAGGTCTGTGGGAAGGACAGCAGCCTGGAGACCTGCGTGAGCTCAGCGTAGCACACCAGCATGTTGGTAAGGGGAGGGAGGTTCGGGAAGTTGAAAGGGTGATTATTTATTTTGCCCGTAAGATACATTTTCATGTTCCTGTTTGTTCCCATTTCAAATAGTTGACGTTATCTTCAATTGTTTTCCCTTCGCAAAACACATGTTCTTTTTCAGTAGTACACACTGTGCTACACATTACAAGCCTGTACCAGTAAGAGACAGAGAATTTTCTTCTCAGTAGAACAGGCTTTCTGTCACAATGAGCTATGGCCGTAGACTCTATCGGGGACAAATAATGGACCACATGCAAGCCTGCAGTCCTGGTGCAACGTGAGAAAGCCGCAGTGGCTGTGCAGGCTGGCGCCCGTCCCTCCTGAGGTCTCCTAGTTTATCAGCTTCCATAGAACCCATGAGAGAGTGGTCTGACTTCAGTCTTGATGTACAATTGGATGGGGACACCTCTCTTATAAAAGAAAGAGCTGCTTAAAACTGTGTGGTCTGCTTCAGCTGGATGCTCATATGTGGTGTCTGACCTTATAAATGATGCTAGCGAGAGTCCAGGTGAATTTAAAGATGCCGTCTCTCCACATCTTCCAGTTTTACGTGCGTTTGTAAACAGTGAGAACAGCGCTGCCTGTTTTGTTCTCGAGTCAGTGCTTTCTCCGTTGAAACACACGTGGGAATAGTGCAGATTGGAGATTAAGCTCTATGGCTCTCATTAGTAGATACCGTGACAATTTAAAGTTGTACTTGGTGTGGTATTCTGGAGTATTCAGGTTCCACCCCTTGTAGCAGTGAATCTGTCGAGATCTGCTAAAGAACGTAGCAGGCCAGAGCTGAGGGCTAAGGCAGAGGTTTGCCTGATCAGTACACCCCCCACAAGGGCATTCTTGGTGGCCGTGGAGTGGGGTTGTTTCCACAGTGATCAGCAAGGCGGGCCTGGGCAGACTGGCACTTGAGTGCTGGAGCCTTCTCCGGCCCCTGTGTGCATGCTATAGGAAGATCCGAAGCCCTGGGTCTCCTTTACTGTCTCAATTTAGCAGCCTGTTGTCCTGGTTGATTTGCTTAGTGAACTGCAGTTGTATTGCATGGGTTACTAAGAGCAAGCTTGTGGAATGGGGTGGGGATTCTGGAATCAGCTGGCCCAGGTTTTAATCTGCCCCATTACCAGTAGCATGGTGCCTTGGATTCTGGAATCAGCTGGCCCAGGTTTTAATCTGCCCCATTACCAGTAGCATGGTGCCTTAAGGCAGGCTGTTTAACTTTTCTGTATTTCAATTCTGTATTTATGATTGAAATAATGTTTCTCAGATCAGCTAGTGTTTTTTTTTTTATTTTTTGTTTTTTTTTGAGGATTAAAATCATAAACATGAAGACTTCCCATTAGTGAAGGCTTAAGGTGGCTGAGAACCTCCAGGACCTGTAGTCTGCAGCACATATTTGAAGGACACACCATTAGCTCAGACATAGATGTAACGTGGGCTTGCAGTGGTGATGTGGACAATGGTGGATGTGGTCACAACCCCCAGGCCTTGGGTCCATATCCGTCACCATAGCCCTTGCTGGATGCTGGGGTAGGTGGAAGCCAGGCTACCGGAAGTGTGTGGGGTGCTGAAGATGACAGTTGGAGTCTGAGTGAGTTTGTTCTTGGGGATCAGAGGTTTGTTCCTTAAGGTAGTGTGTGTGTGTGTGTGTGTGTGTGTGTGTGTGTGTGTGTAGAGGGGGGGAGGGAGTTTTCCCTTCATTTGTGAGAATTTTAGATTTGCTTCTTTATTGTTAGGTAAGCAAATATGAATTTGTCAGATGCATTGAAAAATAAATGCACATGATTGCAAGGAGGGAAGGTGGTAGATGTCGCTCACCCAGTGCTGCAGTATGCCCCAGCAAGTTCACAAAGTGTTGTCTGTGAGGGCGTCCGTTGACCACTATCTTTTGGTTATCATTTGGGTCTTTTGAATTAGCATTTAAAAATTCTGTGCTTTGGAGCACCTCTAGATCCTTTCAAATCCATTCATTGCCTCCAGGCAAAATAAATAAATAACCAGGCCAGCCTGTGATCTCCCTCCCACTCACTGGAATTTCAAATTTAAAAAACAAAAACTTTCTGTCATTTCAAAGTAAGGGAAGTACAGCCAGTGGACATGCAGCTGAAGCAAAGAAATGGCTGGTGTGCAGAGGGCGGCGCTGAGACTGGAGGATGGCTGCGGTCCACGCACAGTCTAGTTAACTCTTCCGAGCAGTTCTTGGACACAATGTTAACATGTGGTTCGTGGTCTTGTGACTGAGGTAACTGGCCCACCGTGGTTTCAGCGGCAGTCCCTGCTGCTGCCCCACCAGCACACTCACTCTGCTTCCTGCTCCCCTGGCTTAGTGCACTTGCTAAGGAGCTGGGTTTCTGACATTTTCATTACATTTCTGTAGCCAAATCGAGTCAAAGGCGCGTCCACAAGGATGTCCAAGGAAGTTAAGAACTGGTGCATGAAAAGATAGGAATGGAGTTCAGACCCTAGCATGTCAGAGGCAAGCTTGTAATACAGGCATGTCATTTCCCCTACTTTTCCACGTCCTCTCCGGGACAGTAGGGGGATCCATGTCCAAACTGACCTCTAACCATCTTTCATTGTCCATCATTCCCTGTAGCTTGCTGATGACCGCATGGCACTGGTGTCAGGCATCAGCTTAGATCCAGAAGCAGCAATTGGTGTGACAAAGCGGTCACCTCCAAAATGGGTGGATGGAGTAGATGAAGTAAGTTAAATGATAGTTTCTAAGTGTTTTGTTTTGTTTGTTTGTTTAAGTTTAGATGACAACATCGCCTAAAATATCTGCCATATGAGTCAGTTTGGCTCCAGTTAAAGTTGTAACCTCAGACACACTCAGACTTTGAATTTATTCATTTATATACCACATAATAAAATAAGAGTGTGTCTGTTTGTCTGTCTAGATTATTTGGACTTAACATTAGCAGCAACTACTTGAATTATAGGAAGAAATGAAAAACCATGGAATAAGGAAGAGTGTGTGCTTGTTTTAGATGAGTTTATTCAATTATTTATTAATTTGTTAGCTTTAGTTTTTCGAGGCAGGGTTTCTCTGTGTAGACCTGGCTGTCCTAGAACTCACTCTCTAGACCATGTTGGCCTTGAACTCAGAGATCTACTTGCTTCTCCCTCTGAGTGCTGGGATTAAAGGCGTGTGACACCACCATCTGGCTTACTTTATTTTGTGTGTATTAGTATTTTGCCCGCGTGTGTGTCTGTGTACCAGGTCTGTGCCTGTGAAGATCACAAAAGGACATTGGACCCCTGGAACTGGAGTTACATGGATAGTTGTGAGCCACCATGTGGGTGCTGGGAACTGAACCCAGTCTTCTACCATAGCAACAAGTGCTCTTAACCACTGAGCATCTCACTTTTGTTTTTTTGTGTTTTTTTATTTTTTTTGTGTGTGTTTTTTTGTTGTTTGTTTGTTTTTGTTTTTGTTGGGTTTTTTTTTTTTTTTTTTTGTAACTTGAATTTAAAAAGTTACTTGTGTGTCAGTAAGCCACCAAATTCAACTGAATGCAGAGTCTGGTATAGCTAATCATCTTGAATGCAGAAGGATACTTGCCAGGCATGAGTGGGATTCTCGTGACTTCCATTGTTTAGGTACAGTATGATGTTGGCCGCATTAAACAGAAGATGAAGGAGTTAGCCAGCCTTCATGACAAGCATTTGAACAGACCCACCTTGGATGACAGCAGTGAGGAAGAGCATGCCATCGAGATAACCACCCAAGAGATCACACAGGTGAGGACACAAGCCCAGCCTTTGAACGGCCACCTCCAGTGCCACAGAGCCCCTGTTCTGAACCTAGCAGATGATGTCCTGGACTTTCATATTCCAGCCTAAAGCCCTCATGGGGACTTGCAAAAGCCCAAGGTCTATGAGTTGCCAGCATGTATATGTGGTTTCTTGGAGGTATGGGCACTGTTTCTCAGTTGTTGGTAGATACCACTGTGTTTGATTGTGTAAGAATTAGACTCGGCATAGTAATGCATTTGATCATTTGATGTTAAAATGTATAATTGCTGTGATACACCAGGACTTGCAAATTTATGCTAAAACACAGTTCAGTAAGAAGACATCTTGGGGATTTTATTGGAAACCCAGTTTAACCTTTAGGTGGTGTGACTGTGTTTAAGTTGCCATCTTACTTTGAGAGTAGACACCCAAGTGTCTGAAGCCTTCTCTCTAGCTGAGTCACCATGAAACGTTTCTCCCTCAGTCTCTGACTCGGCCATCCCATCTGTAAAGTGGGCACAAAACCACACCAGTACCTGCCTCGTGCTCCTCCTGTAGGAGTCAAGGGAGTGTCAGGCACACAGTGAGTGAAGTGAGCAGAATGGGGCACACCACAGACATTGTACAAACAGAAAGTGAAGTCTAGTTCGGTCTTCAGGGTGCACATGAAACCTCTGGCCACCCCCACCCCCCTAACACACACACACACACACACACACACACACACACACACACACAGCCCAGCCCAACCCAACCCTGCATACCAGCCTGAAGAGCAGGGCGCCTCCTGGCAGAGGCCTTGGCTAGGAGAGGCTTCTCGATGTAAGCCAGAGCTATTCTCTCAGCTCTTCCACAGGTGCCAGCGTGCCGTGCAGGCCTTGCCCAGTCGGGCACGAAGGGCCTGCTCTGAGCAGGAAGAGCGGCTACTGCGGAACGTGGTGGCCTCCCTGGCACAGGCCCTGCAGGAGCTGTCCACCAGCTTCCGGCATGCACAGTCCGGCTACCTGAAACGTGAGTGCTGCCGGCCCTGTTGAGGGACTCTTGAGTAAGAAACATTGTGTCTTCTCTCCTCCTTTGGGCCTGGTTCTCTATCCAGCCCTTGCCTTTCGTTGTTAACAGCTAATTAGGCACATTCACACCTTTTGAACAAGAGGAAGCTGCTTCCCCAGGAGACCCTTGCTGAGGAGGGAAGGCCTGGCTCCTGGTGCAGTGGTATTGGCAGTTCTTGTCCAGGTGAAGAGCATCCAGCTCTGGCTGTCCACAGACTTGGAGAGTCACAGCATATTTAGAAAAGAAGGCTTGTTGTGATGTGATGTTGGGCTTTGGAGTTCTGATGACACACATAGAAGAGCCATTTCCTCCACAAAGTGACATCTACATGGCCCCTGGGGCTTGAAAGTAGGGTACAAACACTCTTGCATCAGCTCCCCCCCGATACCGCATTTCTCTCTGTCATCTGTTTTATTGTAATGAATAAAACCCCACTTGCTCCTGAGACCCTGCTCCCCTCTCCCCACAACCTGCAATGCATGTCTGTTTTATCTCCCCCCCCCCAATCTGACCAGAGGACTTACTAGAGTGCTCCAGGAGAGAATACTGGTTTTGTGTTAGTGTGTTATAAGAGCAGTTAGAAGAGTCTCAGATGGTTGTGTCCTGCCTTGGCGTCCAGTGAATTGGGCATTTAGAGAGTGACTGCCCCAAACACTTGCATGCTGTTGCAATGCTTTAATGCAAGGCTCCTCCCTCTGGAGGTGGGCTTCTTCAGACCTGTTTAGGGGGCCTCCCCTTGCTGTTGGGTTTTACTCTAGATTGCCTTTTTAATTGGTGCAACAGTAGCCATATGCATTCAAGTAAAGTGGGCCCCTGTCCGGTAGGCATGAAGAACCGAGAGGAAAGATCACAGCATTTCTTCGACACATCGGTGCCACTAATGGATGATGGAGATGATGCTGCTCTGTATGGTCAGGTATGTGATGAGACTCCCATCTGCCCCTTCTTTTCCTAAGGTCCTTGCTCCTGTGCAGTTGAGGGAGTGATGGTTGTTGTCTGGTGTCTGCCAAGTGGCCCTTGCACAGGCAGGATAGCCATGCTGTGCTTCCCTTCCAGTTGTCACAGGGAGGCCTGCAGTGTGCATCCCAGAGCCTGAGCTACACAAAGCCATCCCTGGGCCCCATGTGGCTGCACATGTAGCTTCTTTCTGCACCCCCACTTCAGCTACTATATTACACACCGTGCTGTTTGGGGATTGGGGTATTTATTTCCTGTCAAGGAAGTAAGTTACTTGTTGCCAAATGCTTTATACAAATATTTTCACAATTGGTTTTCCCTAACGGTTGTCTGAACTGCCTGCCACAGCTTTCCTAACGGGTGACTCTTGTTGGGACAGGGTTTCACGGATGACCAACTGGTACTGGTAGAGCAGAACACACTGATGGTGGAGGAGAGAGAGCGGGAGATCCGTCAGATTGTGCAGTCCATTTCTGACCTCAGTGAAATCTTCAGGGACTTGGGAGCCATGATTGTGGAGCAGGTGTGTGTCCTGTGGGGTGTCTCGCCCATCCTTCCCTGTGGCCCTTTTATCCTGTCCTCCATTTGGGAAAGCATTTAAACATGTGCTCCTCACACTGCATGTGTCTGGAGGGTGTGTGTTTGCAAGTACTATGGGCTATTGTCGTTCCCTGTGAAACTACTGATTTGTTTTGTTTGTTTGTTTTTGTTTTTTGTTTTTTTGTTTTTTCGAGACAGGGTTTCTCTGTGTAGCTTTGCGCCTTTTCCTGGAACTCACTTGGTAGCCCAGGCTGGCCTCGAACTCACAGAGATCCGCCTGGCTCTGCCTCCCGAGTGCTGGGATTAAAGGCGTGCGCCACCAATGCCCAGCCTGATTTTTTTTTTTTTAATCTGCAAGAACAAAGGAATAGGAATTCTAATGTTTTCTGCTCTGACGCAAAGATGCTTGTGTGCATGCATGCTTTGGAGGCCTAGTGGACTCTGACCAAGCCTGGCCTAATTCTGCCGTTGTACAAGATTCCCTTCTGATAGTGGCAGAGCACTGTGCAATGGCTGTTGGAACCACCAGCTTTTAAGTGGAATTAAATCGTTGCTCATTGGTACAATCTGATTAGGGCGTTTTTTATTATCTTGCCAGCAGGGATTTGTTTGGGTCCTGGTCCCCTGAAACCAGCTACAGAGTAGGGCGTTGAGGCACCATCAGAGCCAGCTGATGAACTGCCATATTTCCCAGTGAATTGCCATCTTTTCTCCGTGCTTCCTGTAGGAACCAGGAAGAGACTGATTAATAACCTGTCCTTGAGGTCCAAGTTGTCATTTTAGACAGTGACTGGAGCAGCCTGGCCATGGTGGTAGAACCTAGTTGCTAGTCTCCATCTGCCAGATCCCAGTGTTTAAGCAGCAGGAAGTGGAAAGCCATGCCCTTGGCTTCCCAGAGCCCACTCCTGTGATGGGTTTCTCAGCCCTGTACATCTGAAGGTGGCCTAGCTATAGACGTGGTCAGACGCTGAGACCCATGCTGCTGTTGCTACAGCTGACATCGCTGCACTCCGCAGAGTGCCCGCACTGCTTGGGGTCGGACACTGCTCTGGAATGAGTCCCAAGGTCTGTGATATGCATGTCTCAGGGCTTGACCCTCAGTCTCCCTAGCTGTAATTATTGACCATCTGTACTGTCTCTTATTACTCAGGGTACGGTCCTTGACAGAATTGACTATAATGTTGAACAGTCCTGTGTCAAGACCGAAGATGGCTTGAAACAGCTTCACAAGGTACCAATGTTCTCTGTGCTGGGTCTTTAGGAACTGTTATCAAATCTTGGGAATCCCTAGGAGGTTCTCTTCTGTCACACGTCCTCAACCCAAGACACAAAGGGGTATAAATGGGAGCAGCTATGAGGCTTGCTGTCATGCTGTAGTCTGGTTGTCAGGCAGGCCTCACCCAGAGGTCAGCAAGGCTGGGATCCTTCTGTGGGCTGGGGTTTTCTTGCTTGCTTTTTATCTTTCTGAGTTTTGTTAGAAGTCAGTTGATTGGATTCTCTTGGTGTGGGCTGAGGCCATCTGCTTGTTGCTGCTAACTTAGGGTGCTGGGGTTCACTTCTGATGGACTTGTTGGTGGAGGACTGTCAACAAGGGTAAAAATCGAATTATCCCTTCCTGTTTCACTCTCAAGAATTGTAGAAGTGAGGTGGGTTGTGTTCTTGGTGACGAGGGTTATGCTCTTTCATGGGGTTTGCGTGTTTGTTAAATTTCTTTTTAAGAAGTCGATGGAAATCATTTTAGAAATCCTATAATCAGTTATGAGAAGTGGGCTTATGAACAGGAGCGTCATGTGTGTGGTTGGACACATGCCTCCTGTGAAGGGAATGCAGCCGGCTCTGCTAACAGGTCAAATCGGTCCTGTCTGCTTCCCTGTCATTGATACCAGTTGGTACCTCTGGCCGTGGGTTGAGCATTTTCCCAAGTCATGTCTTCTTTTGAAAGCAGAAACCCCCCATCTATCTCCTCATGGTTCCAGGTTGCAGGGTCTGAGCACAGCGGCTTTGCTGTCCCTGTGCTGCACCTCACAGACTACGGACAAGTCTTGCTTAGTAGGTGTTTAGAGTAATGGAGACGCCAGCCCACGTCTCACAAGCTGAAGCTCCCTGAGCTTCCTGTTCTGTAGTGGGTTTGAGGTGCTGCTGAATTACCTATCAGTCTTGGAGTTTCCTAAGTCATACCTAGGAAACGTGGTTTGTGTCGTGATGCAGACACAGGGGGAGAGACTGGGTCTGAGGCAAGCTTTTCTCTTGGTCTGATGTTATTGGAGAGTTTTCTCAGTATGTGGTCTGCATTGGCTCCTTGGTTCTTGAGGTTGCCCTGAAGAATGGGGCTGTCCTCAGCCCACACCGTGGGGAGGCAGCTGGGACTTGGGAGTTGCTCCCATTGGCCAGCTCTCCGTGTGGTCTCCTGTCCTGTTTTTAGGTGAGGAGGGGCTTTTCTGGGTGGGTGGTGGGATGCTAAGCTCCCAGTCTCTCCTGCTTGCTGTCCTTCTTTGGGGGTCTGTGTCAGTCCCCAGCCATGTAAGGACGTCAGTGTTTCTGTACCACCACATATTGATGGGGGGCGGCTCCCCATTGCATCTGTAGGAGAGGTGGGTACAGGTGGGCAGTGCTTCTGGGTGCTGCATGTGGGGGGCGGGTGTACAGATGGGGCTTTGGGAGCTCTTCTGGGTGCCATCGGTCCCAGGGTAGGGACAGGGTTGGTCCTCAGGTGGCTCTTAAACCAACACAGATGGGCACATTTGGCCATTTCTTCCTCAGACAATGAGGTATTCTGTTTCCAGGTTCAGAGGAAGTAGAGACAGGGCCTCTTGGGGCCACTGGTTCCATGCTTTCTGGTCACCCTTTCTTCACTGTACAGGGAAGAAGACAATGCATATTCGTCCTGGGCGCAGGGACATGGCTCAGGGTCTTGGTGGTTCACACTGAAGGAAGGTCTAACCGTGAGGCCTGGCCTGTGCTGCGGATGTAAGCCCATCCTGCAGAAGCCAGGCTTGTATGCTGTCTGTGGGGAAAATGACACCTTCCCTCCTCTTTTGTAGGCAGAGCAGTACCAAAAGAAGAACCGGAAGATGCTCGTGATCTTGATACTGGTTGTCATCATCGTAGTCCTCATTGTGGTCCTCATCGGCGTAAAGTCTCGTTAGTGGCGCCAAGTTCTTGAGACTGCTACTGCATGGATTCCTTGGGTATGAGGGCTTCGCTGGCGCCACACTGCTGTACTGCCCACAGAACGCAGCCCACTGGCCCAGCAACGGGCAGTGGACCTTCCTGTGGGCGCCCCTCCTGTAGACTGGAGTGCAGCAGGCTCAGCTGTGGGTTTCCATCTCTGTCCAGAGTTTAAGGACTGGAAGCTGTTGCTGAGGAGACTGGCCCTGTGACCAGCTGTCATATAAAGATGTTTTCTAGAAAGCGAGAGGAGAAAAGGTTTACAGGCATTGCTGAGCACCAGTACGATGTGTGTGAATGAAGGTTTACAGGTATTGCTGAGCACCAGTACGATGTGCGTGTGCTCAGTTTTAGCACTCATGTCTGAGCAGCATGTTAAATAAGTTTTAGGAAATTTTTTTTAACCATCTGGTTTTTAAGAAGTTTGTTACCAAAAATTTATGAGTAGAGGCAAAATGCCTCTTCATCTTCCCAGCTGAAAACAAACCA
Organism: Peromyscus nudipes; assembly: GCA_902168325.1. Taxonomy (NCBI): domain Eukaryota; kingdom Metazoa; phylum Chordata; class Mammalia; order Rodentia; family Cricetidae; genus Peromyscus; species Peromyscus nudipes. The sequence goes on from CABHPH010126775.1 coordinate 16,816, forward strand.
AGAAGTCCTTCAAGAATTTATAATCCGTTCCCTATTAACTTAATTTAGCTTTTCCATCACTGTTAACGATCAGAGTAACAAAGTGTGAAAAATAAGAAACCATCATTGATGTTAATTAACACATTTAGACGGGCCAGTTAAACCAGCTTCATGCGTTTAAATCAATTGTAAATAGCATATTCCTCATTCAGAATTTTGCACTGTATTTTCTACTGTAAACCAAGAGCAGTTACTAAGCAAAACCTCCTGAATCAGAGAGTTGGTCATTTGAACCAACCTCACATTATAAGAAAGCTTGACTGTATCATGAACTAGATTGAGCCAGTGTGTCTCCAGTCATCCTTACTCAGTCCATTACTTACATTCTAGCTACGTAATGGCCTGTCCAAACCTGACTCCATTTAATGAACTGTAAATTTACACAGAGGCCATTTTAAATGGGTCACCCCATTTAGGATTAGTGGATCTCGAATTATTAACCAAACATCACTCCATTTCAAAGTAAAATATTCTCCCCATGATTTGATTTATTGACTCTTCCATTGTCACTTAGCAATGCCCAGAAAGCAGGGATATTCCTGAGGACAGTGAGAGCCCTATGTGTATGCTTGTGTGTGTGTGTGTGTGTGTGTGTGTGTGTGTAGATATGCGTGCTCTGTATGCACGTGCGCTATGTGTAGATACGTGTGCTCTGTGTGTGTGTGAGTGCACATATCACATACATATCAGATTGCCAAAGTAAGGTTCTGTGTACGTACTTGTTAACTCTGGTGCTCGAGCGCTCTGCAGAGCTAGAGTGATGTGGACAGTGATGGACCTTCGGAGACGAGGGTGTGAGTGTCTCGTTTGCCGTCTTCACTGACACTGCTGTCATTTTAGTAGTCTGTGTGTAATTTTTGACGGCTTTTTAAAATTGTTTCTGCCTCTCTTAAATGATTTAAGAGTGTGGCCTGTTAAGTGTGTCACAGTTCCATTATTTAAGAGTCTGGGACTGTTGAGTGTGTCACAGTTCCATTTGTATATATGCAAATGTATGTATGTATAGATATCACTGAAGGGGGGGCTCAAAACTCTAACTCATGCAGACCTACCATTAGCTCAGCCTCCCTGCCCAGGCTGTGGGATATTGGGGTCCAAAGGTTTACCAGATCCTTTGGTGACATAGTAGGGAGCATTGGGGAGGGGAGTCAGCACCTACCCCATCACTTCAGAATCCCACAGGCCTCTTCTCCCAACTTCTGAGGTTTAGACAAACTGCTCCTGGGTGGACTGGTCAAATTAGGAGGCCTGCTTCAAGCAATCTGTGGAGCATGCTGAGTCATTGTGAAAGCCTTGAAGAAAAGTGACCTTTTAAGAAAGGAGCACCATTTATTTCTATTTATTTCCCTGAATAGGGTTTTTTTTTCGGGGGCAGGGTGGGGGGGAGGTAGTTTTTCCCCAACCCTTCTGAGTAACCTAACAGTTCTGGTTAGAAATTGTCTCAAGGACCTGTGGGAAGAGGGACTGTCCCCTTCTGCTTGAAGACAGTATGGTTCTGGTCTGGGCCCAGCCACCCTGATGGTCATCCTGAGGGGGCATGGACAGGCCTGGCCTGTAGCTGAATCAGAGCCTTGTGCACTAGCTCTTCGGGGACCTCACTGCTCTCTTGTGTTGAGCCTGTCCTGGGGGAAAGATTAGAAACCTGTGAGGACACAAGAGAAGTTAGTACCAATGTCCTAGTAGGGACCTCAGGATAATTGATTTTGGAAGAGGACTCTTCTGTTTGCTGACAGCCACTGTCTATGGGCTCCTCCTGCCCTTCAGTCTAGCGCGGAGGTGACAATCGCATCTCTCCCTGTGCCTGGGAAGCACCGTGGGGAAGAGGCCCAACCCCTGGACACCACCTTCCACTGTCCTGGGTGACTTCTGTAGAGTGGGGTGGAAGGAGAGAGAAGTGTTGGTCCTTTGGGGCCCCTGATCTTTCCTAAGACTAGCTGAAAAGTGCTGTCCATCTGTCTGTTGCGGGGGGGGGGGGGGGGGGGAGGGTTGGAGTTGGGTGGGGGTGTTGGGGTGCTGGCTGGGCCACTGTGTGAAGCAGCGTGTGTCTAATTGAACGGATGTTCCGTGCTCCGCTAATTGAGAGAGCGTTATTTATTTGTTTTGACACAAGTGCTCACAGTGTTTCAGCCCAGCTAATGGCTTCTTAAAGGTAATAAAACCCTCCAACCTAATTGGCCAGATAAGACTGTTTTCCTTGTGTGCTTAAATAAAGCAATTAGTGGAGCGCTTCTATCCAAAATGACTTTTTTCTGTCCTAACTAATTCACCGCTACTGGAAACTTTGTACAATAAAGCAGTCTCACAGATGAAGAGCATTCTGCATTCTTAGTGTTAATTTTAATGATGGGGGTCATATTTTGTTCAAATGTGTTGTATTAGCAGAGGGTCTGGCCACGTCTGGGATCTTTGGGGCCATGGCTATTTATTTTGTGCCTGAGGCCTCTGCCTCAGTGTCTAAAAGTCGATTTGCCTATCTAATGGAGACCCGCAAAGGGACCAATCAGTTTGCTCTCCAGTATACAAAAAGGGAAGCCACATAAAAGGCAGATAATTATTTTTCTTTATGAAAACACACTTTATGTGAGCATGTTTGGCAATCTTCAGATTGTGCCCAAAGTGGTTTGCATGTGCAAATGTCTTCCTCCAGTGTGGTATGACGGACATGAGGGACAATGTTTGTTGCTAGGAATGTCCAGGTCTTCCTCCAAGGCCAGAGCAGAATGCTGATGTTCATTTACATGCATATCTGGGAGAGACATGATGGAGGGCCTGAGTCGGGTTGCTATCACTGCCCGTGAGTCCTGGCAGACTTGTGGTCATGATGGTGAGTGCTCCCCCAGAAAGCTTGTTGAGCCACAGATGGCGTCCTGCACTCTGCTGTATGGTCCCTCTGTTCTCATCAACCATTAACTAGCCCCGTCTGCCATAAGGCTAGAGAATTGAGTCCAGGAGTGGTGCCGCTCAAGCCCTCCCTCCTGACGTGGCTTGAGGTGGGAAGCCCTCCCTCCTGATGTGGGAAGGCCTGGAAATGTGTAGACTGATAGATGTAAGGTGAGAGTATGTTTTTTGAGACAGGGGTCAAGGTAGCCCAGGTTACTCTTGAACTTGTGACTCTGTCTTTGCCTCTCAAGTGCTGGGATTACAGGCAGACAAGTGCTACCATGCAGAATTGTGGGTGGCTCTAGAATGGAAACGTAGTCATCTCTGCAATGGAGTCTTTGGTGATCTGGACTTCAAATGGTCGCACAAGAGTGTGTGCATACAATTGGACATTGCCATTAAGCAAACTGCCCTGAGACTTGGGCACCGGGTCAGGATTGGTGAGCAGTAGAGGTATGTGACCCCTTTGAGTCTCGTCTTGACTGTCGGAGGACTAATCCGCTAATTGTGGTGAACATCGTATGTGAAATAAGAGCAGCCTTCTTCATGTGTTTGCCATTGTGAAGTCATAGCTAGCCTACCTATCGAACCAGAGGCATGTGAATGCCATAACAGCTTTCCAGCTGTGGGCCTCCTTGCTTGGATGGTCAGAGTCCCTTGTATCTCAGCCATATGGGAATGTGAAGAAACCTTTTCATGGTGGGCTGCTATTAGGTGGGTAAAGAGGGGACAGCAGCATCTGTAGTTACACAATAGGATTTAATTTCTTCTAAGGAGGCAGCTCTGCTTCACCTGATGTGTATTTGGGAACTTAGCTCTGCTCAGTGCATGTAAGTGTGGGTCTCAGTTGTGTGTTTGTGTTTATTGGCCCTTTGAAACCTCTGGGTTTTCTCTGAATTCTCTTGACCACCCACATAGCACCTTTAACCTTGTATCTGATGTTTTTGTTTAGTTGTTTTGAAACTGAAGGAAAGCAGACCCTGCAAGCTGATGGGTGTCAGGACAAGCTAATGAGGGCACCGGTGGGCATGTGGACAGCTCGTGTAGAAGTGCTTCCTATTTGGGGCTTAGACTTAGACTGGGGGACGCCAGCTGTGTGCATCTAGTCCCCAACTCCAGACCCTCAGACAGGCTAAACCTGGCTGTGCTGAGTTTTCTTACCACATCAAGGACATTCCACAGAGCCAAATGGCAGAGACTCGTGCACAATTATCTGGCCAATTGGGGCAAAAGAAAATAATCATTTGTCCAATTGTGCAAATGAGCTCCCTGGACTGTCCTGAATACTGAGATAATTGTGTGGTCCTCCACTTTCATTCCATAATCTGGCAAAAATGGGCTATTTAAACAAGGCTCCATTTGATAATGCACATTGAAGTCAGGCTTCGTTAAAGCAGACCACTGGGTTTAGCATTTTCTGTTTGTCAACTATAATTCTATAATTGCTTTAAGCTAACCATCCAAATTCCACCATTAGTAATCACTGTTTCTCATTTACAGATGTGATAGAGGCCAAGGGCCCTGTTTGTATCATTTGGTCTCATTTTCCCAGGAAATGCTGAGGGAATCAAATGCTTGTTTTTTTAACTTAGTGTTCTGACCCAGGGCATCAGACCTCTGTTTTTATCCACTGTGGGGGACAAAGAACGCCTTCCCACACTGAGCCTTCCCCTTTTCCAGACAGGGAAACTGAGACCCATGCCCAGATGTGCCATGGTCACAAGGCCAGTGTAACTCAGAACTGGAACTGTCAGCTTCCTAATTTCTAGACCAGCACTTCTTTCTGCTTATTCCATTTTAATTGTTCATTTCTTTCCATAAAATTAAATGACCTTCTTCAAGAAAGATTTAATGGTCAAGATGTGATTTGGTAAAAAGCTTCCTCAAGGGTTTTTTTCTTATTACAAAGATGATGCCAGGCTGCAGCTAAGAGAGATTTGCAGACAGTGGTGAGCCATTATCCCCAGTTCAGCTTCTGTGTAATTGGTGCGAAGAGATTGCTGCCGATGAACCAGCCTGCTGCCGAGCAGAAGAGGAGTGATGGGGTGGTGACTCGCCTAGTGTGCGTACGCGTGAGCTTGCCGTTGTTTACAAAAGGTATATGTGTGCACAAAATGCTCACGGAGATGGAGAATGTCATTTTAAAGTTGTAAATAATAAAAAATTGTCTCGGGCAGACCTGATTTTACAATTGCCTGAGAATGTGGTACTTCATTTCAACACTATGTGATGGCTAGAAATTGATTTTTTTTTTAAATCCAATTAAGCCTCAAGGTTGGTTATCCATTTAAAAGGTCGGATGAGTTAAACAGTGACAGTGCCTTCAGTTCACGCTCATAATTAGATTTACACAGAACTCCAGCCTCACGTCTGCCTTATGGAGGCATATGTTTTCTGTTTGCACAACTGGGAGCTGCCCAAGCCCCCAGCCCATAGTGCAGACAGACCAGGAGAGCAGGGACCCAGATTTTGTGAGTCCCCAGCTGGCTACTGACTGCATCATGCCTTCCCCTCAAATTTCCAGAATCTTCCCTAAGTAGTGTGGGTCACAGCACCAGGCTGAGCATCCTGGGAAGTGAAAAGTGGCCTCTCCTTTGGAGACTCAGTGTCCTCTAGTCTCATGTGCTACTGAGTTTGGTGCAACAAGTAAATCCTGGCTTAAAAACGGCACCGTAGAGCACACATTCGCTGGGTGGGCCTGGCATGGGGAGAGAAAGGCTGCAAAAGGCCTTTAAGGTTCTCATGGGTGATGTTTTAAGTGTTACTATGTTATGAAGATGTTGGAAAAGCCATGAGTCTGAGTAGAATGCTCTTTTCTGTGCTTGGGCTAGAATGTCAGTCAAGTTTCATAAATGGCTGAGACCTAACATTTCAGCCTGCACTGTAATGTAAGGCATTTCAGTAAGCTCCATTCATAACCAGACCAGCCTGAAATAAGAAACCTTCTAGAACTTTCCATCCATAACTATGAACCAGCCTGAAATAAGGGACCTTCCAAAACTTTCCATTTATAACTATGAACCATTCTGAAATGAGGGCCCTTCCAGAATGTTGCATCCATAACTATAAACTAACCTTATATAAAGGCCCTTCCAGAATGTTCATTCCATAACTATGAACCAGCCTTAAAGACCCAGAATTTTCCATCCATAACTTTGAACCAGCCTGAAATAAGGAACCTTCCAGATTCAGTGAGAAGAAAATATTGACTTTGCTTCTCATTACTCACTGTTCCAGACAACAAAGAATTTCAGGTTAGCTCTTTGCCTCCCCCACCCTTTCCTCACACCACTCAATTGCCTAAATCCTCAGCAACAGATTTATGATTCTTTTTGAAAGGTCTGCGTTGGATAGCACAGATAGATGTGTAATAAACACAAGGGTGTTTGGGAAGTAAATGTGACGCAGGTTGCAGTGAGTCATTTCAATACACTGGAGAAATCCGCCTTCTAACAGGATCCTGCCGGGGAAGGTTTTTCCTCAGGAAAAGATTTGATCAGAATAAACATTTACCCCCATTTTGCTTTTCTGTAAGTCTCCGTGTTCACAGGTTGAGTTTGCTTAAGGGAATGTGGGACTGTAGTTGCTGTTAATCATTTCCCTCTTCCTTCCTGCAACCTCCCAGTCCCAAGGCTCTAGGTCTTCAAAATGCCCTCGAAAACTTTTGCAACTACAAAAATAATTGTGCTGGTGTTCAAGGTAAATAGGAATTTAGTTCCTGAGACATGAGGGTTATTGCTGCCTTGAGCTTGGAGGCTAATTCAGGGACTAGCTCAGCCCCTCATCTTCTCCAGAAGTCCCAAGACCTAGTATCCAAAGGACCAGGTTCAGCTTGTTAATAAATGGTTCTGCTAGCACACTGTTATTAACACGTTCTCTCTTGTCCTTCTGATGGCAGAGAGTGAAGACTGTCGAAGAGATGAGATTGCACGACATGCGCTTTTCAAGCTCAGTGCAAAAGATTGTGTGGCACCTTTTGTGTAAGATGCATGGTGATAGTAGCTATGTTTTTCTCAAAGAAGAGACAGGCAAGAAAAACCAGAAACTAATAGAAATGGCTACCTGTGGGGGTAAAGGGATGAATAGAAGCCGGGACAGGAACGACCCCTTTTGGAGCATTCCTTTTTACAGCTAGGATTTCTGAGCTGTATAAATGTTTCATGTATTCAGAAAAGAAAATAGAACAAGAAGCAAGAAGAGCAAGCCTCCACCTGAACAAAAACATGAACCTAAGTGCCTGTCACAGATAAACCACATAGAAATGAATTCCTGACGTGTTGGTGGGCATACTGCAAGCATAAAAAGAATAAAGAAATGGCAAGTGTGTGGTCAGGAATAGAGCTGGTGCTGTTTATGGTTGATGAAAAGCAAATGATCATCCATGGGAGGGTAGGTGGGTGGCAGGAAGAATCCTGCAGAGGGATCAGGATGTAAGGAGTCTACAAGTCCATGATGTCCTATGTTGGTCCATCTCAGCCCAACAAAAGGACCAGAAGCAAGGACCCCATGGAAAGTAGGGATGTGGGATCTAGTGTGCTCCCACTTAACCAACCAGCCAGTCCCAATGCTACCCAAAGGAGCCACAGTATCCTAGGAAAGTGGCTGCTAGAATTTGGGCAAGAAGTAACAGAGTGAGCTAATCATTTTATAATTCCAGACCAAACTTACAAACAAACCTGTAAGAATGTGTTAGATGGACAGGTGAACCAGTTCAACAGGGCTGCTACCAGCCTGAGCAACTGTATTGAAGACAGGCAGGCAAATACCTGTGAGTGCTCAATAAGGACATGGAGGCAGGGTGCTGGTGCCCTAGGGCCGCATGCTTGGTTGAATTCCCTGCCTTGTTCCTTTTGGAGATAGAAATTCTGCATTTTCATTCTCTATTGGATTTACATGATGTAGCCAGTCCCAGGGAGTGAGAAGGAGACCACTGCTCAGAAATAGCTGGAAATAACAGCTATAGGTTGAAACCACAGGACCGTTGTTTGTACCTGGTACAGGACTAGGGTTGGATCTCCACTGACACTGAAGACACTGAACGCCAGGACATGCTGGCAGCCCCAAAGTGTCCCTCCAGCCCTGGGAGGGGGGTCTCAGTTTCCCCATGAGGAAAAGAGAAAGGTTCTAGCAGGGGAGACACTGTACCCCTCACAGTGGATGAAAACAAATGTCTGTTCTGGTGCCTGGGTTCAGAACACCAAATTAACAGTAACATCATGGTTAGTTTCTTTTGTCTCTCCTGAGGAAACGAGACCAGTGCGAGCCAGAGCCCTTTGCAGCTGCTGCTGCTGCTGCATGAGGGGAGTAAGGACTGGGAATGTGGTCCAGTCGGTCGAGTGCTTGCCTAGCATGCAGGAAGCCCTGAGTTTATTCTCACCTGATAATGGCACACACCAGCACTCCTAGCAATCCTAGGGGAACAGGCAAGAGGATCACAAGTTCAAGGTCAACTTCAGGTACATGAATGAGTTCAAGAACATCCTAGGCTACATGAGTCCTTGTCTCCAAAAAAAATTTTTATAAAAATGAATGACAGAAATGGAGGTTATGAATAGCAGAACTTGGTTTGTAAAGCAGACATTGCCTTTTAATTCTATCATTTGTAAAGGGGAACTGTACTTTGACCATGAAGAGATACCTCAGACCCCACTTAAACCAAATGTAATCGACACTTAGATCCTGTACCTCCTCATGAGGGACAGTGGAAAGCATAAAGAGGTTTTTGCCAAACACTTAACCCAAATCTAATCGTGAGGAGGCAGACAGATGCAAACTGGAGGGCCTTTTACGTGACACGGCCGCCTTGTGAGAGACAGAACGGGGATTATTCGGGATTCAGGGAGACTAGAGAATCTGACAGCCAAATGGAACGCCTGATCCTTGCTTGGATTCTGGATGTTAAAGGCAAAAGCCACAGAGGATGTCTGAGGACAACGAGGAAGACCGTGCTAGAGGATACTGTTGACGACTCTGCAGTGGGTCTGAATGGCTGTTGCTGGGATGACATGGTCTAACCAGTGTCCTTGTTCTCAAGACACAGCCTGAGGTTCACAGGGATAAGTGCATGCAATCTGCTTGAAACAGTGCAGGAAAGAATATGCTCACATATATGTACACATGACTGTGTACAGATTATAAACATACATAGTCTTGCTGAAGGGCACAAAAGTGTTTTCATTGTACTAGTTTTTAACTTCCCATAGTTAGTGAAGGTTTTTGTTTCTGTTTTTTGTTTTTAATATTCTAGAGAAATGTGTTTTCCACAACAGTGAGCACCTCTTTCTTCAGGGGACTCTGGTGTGAGCAGAGGTGAACCGTCTGGTACCACCGGTTACAGATGTAGCCAAGGCATTTCCTCATCTTAGGGAACTCAGGACATGGTGCAGAGAGGCAAGACAGACATCACAGTCTGAGGCAGCACTCAGGGAGGTCACGTAAGCATTCCAGTCTTTGCTGGTCTGGGCTCCCTTCTAGGCTGGTAGCTTCAGGAAAGTGTCATAGAGTGGGTATCAGCAGACCAGAAGCTAGCTTCCGCTTCCTTTGTGCTAACATTGTAGATCACTGCCAACAGCAATCAGTCTGCTCTTCTCTCACTTGAGTCCTAGCTGAGGTACTTTCCACCGGTGTACAAGGACAAGCACAGCCCTATGGCTGAGTATTATCTTAGGCACATACTGGGTCCAGCCATGTGAGTTCAGATGTCCCAAGTAGACTGTGTCCTTTACCACCCCAGGGCACCCTATGAACAGTTACTTCCTGAAGCAGGATCAGACTGCCAGCACACTTCAGTTCATCCCTCAAGACCCAAGCCAAAGGTCTGTCCCAGGCCACAGGGCCTTCCCTGCTCAGTCCTCTCCCAGCGACTGGGTGTCTGGATTTTGTGGCTGTGTGATGCCTCCCATCCACACCCTTCAGCAGCTTTCACACACTAGTGTTCTCCTTGGAGGTAATGGCCTAGGACTGTTCAAAACTGATGTTTGCTGTTGGACTGAGGAGGCGGAGGCAGAAGGATTGCAAGTTCAAGGCCAGCCTAGGCTAGAGATGAGTTTAAGACCTGTCTAGTGACATATTGAGACTCTGTCTCAAAATGAAAAATGAAGGGATCTAGGGATGAGATTCAGTGGCAGAGTGCTTGCCTAGCATGCTGAGACCCTGGGGCTCAGTCTCCAGCACCAAAATAAATATGTGACTGTGTATATGACAGGGAAGTGAAGATGCCAGAAACAATCATTGAGAAAACGTGAGGATCAGTGAGTCCAAACGGCCATGTCCCGGAATGTGACTTAGCAACTGCTGAGAACTCTACTCTGCTTTCTTCCAGAAGCCTCTGAACTTTTCGACTGTTTCTGCACTGCGGCTGAATGCCCGGGTGTGGAATTGGTTTCAAGTCATCAAAATTGTAAGTTGCAAAATCTTGGGTTGCAGGTTCTGGCCATTTGTTTTCAGAAATAATAATAATAATAATAATAATAATAATAATAATAATAATAATAATAATAATAATAATAAGTAGAGGTTGAATTTTTCCTTGACAGTGAGGAGTATCCTGAGCCGTGGATTAACACCTTCATAAAAATATATCTAAACCAAGTGCCCCGTCTTATTTATGCTAGTGTCTGTGAAATCTGCTGGGAGAGGGGAAGTGGTTTCCTGAAACTTAACTTGTATCTGT
>CABHPH010126776.1:0-21874 GCA_902168325.1 Peromyscus nudipes
TTTCAGGAGAGGTGACCTGTCTCTAGAAAAAGGTGAAAGATTAGACCAGAAAAGACAGACATCAGGAAAGTTGGTTCAGTGAACCCCTCAATCTTGTGCCCAAACTCACTGTATGCACACAGAGGACATGATCATACCATAGAAGGTATAAACGGGCTTTGTCCATTTCCAATGGAACAAGCCAGACTACCTCAGACTGCATTCTCTGCCTCATTTACCTTCTATAACAACCTTTCGGGCTAATTCCATGACACTCCCCCTCCCTCCCCGCCCCCCCAACCCCCACCCCGCATCCTCCCTGCCTGTGACAAGGTCTAGCTATGTGATCAAGATGGTCTTGAACTCCTGGGCTCCAGCAATCCTTTCACCTCAGCTTCCCAAGTAGCTGAGACTATCGGGACGTGCCAGCTTTCCCAGCTTGGGCAAATACTCTTGTCATGCCCTTCTTCTGGTTGAGGGGACCTGGGCCCAGGAAGGGATCGTGCCAAGGTCTCACTCGGCTACAGAGCTCGGATGCAGTCATACTCAGGTTTTTCTGCTACAGTTTTGAGGCTTCTAGGACCTTCCCAGGATTCTTTATTTTGGTTAGCCCTGCCTTGTTTCCTGGTGGTTTACCAAAAATAAAACAACCACAAAGGAAAGAGAAGGTATTGTGGGTTGATTTGGGGACAATGGGGCTAGGAAGAAATAGGGCCACTAGTGTCTGTGAGGGGATCTAAGATGGACCCCACAACAGCCACCCAGGAAGGGAGAGAACCAGGACAAGTCTCAAATTGCTCTGAAGGCAGGCAGTGTGGGATTAGGTCTCTATCCGGCTTGAGAGGCCTCAGCTCTGGAGGAGAGCTCAGCAGGAACAGAATGAAGCCATCTCCCCAGGCAGGCTCCTGCAGGGCAGGGACTGTTGTAGCTGAAGTTTTCTCCGGTCCTGCCCAGCCCCACAGACCCCGCAGCCACTTATAAAACAATCACTCAGAAGCTTATATTAATTAAAACTGTGTGGCCATTAGCTCAGGCTACCACTGACTAGCTCTTACATTTAAACTCAGCCCATTTCTGTTAATCTATATGTTGCCACATGTTCCATGGCTTTACCTGTGTGCCATTACATGCTGCTCCCTGGACGGCGGGCTGGTGTCTCCCCTGACTCAGCCCTCTTCTTCCCAGAATTCTCTCTGCTTGTCCCGCCTATATGTCCTGCCTGGCTACTGGCTAATCAGCTTTTTATCTCTCAACCAATCAGAGCAACACATTCACAGCATACAGAACATCCCACAGCACCCACCCTGTGCTTGGGGCCTGGCCTCAATTCCTGATCTTCCAAGTGCAGGACAAGCCCAGCCTGCAAGGTTTCCTTGGAAAGTCAAATACTCTGAGTGGGAGCCACAGGTACAAGGCGCTTCTAACTTAGGACAGACTTGGAGCCACGTCCTTGGGATGCCAGGTTGGGGGACCGTACTCTAGCCGTCAGTGGTGGTGACTTCCTCTCCTTTCCCTATAGGAGAGCCTGCAGCCTCCTCGCTCCCTAACCCACTGAAGTGAGCGAGCACTGGGGTGAAGTGTCTCATTAGAGGTGACATGGAATCTCTGTGTCCTACTCAAAAAAATGTGTGGGTGATCTGGATATTGTGGTGCTCAGCTGGCAGATCTCTGTAAATTGGAGGCCAACCGGAGCTACACAGTGAGACGGAGCGGGTGGGGAGTGGAGTTCAGGGTGGGGGTGGGATGAGTGAATATGCTTCAGGAGCTGAGAACACAGGAAGAAACATGAACTGAAGGATCAGAGAGACACACCATCTAGCCCGGGGTCTGGACCTGCAGAGCGGGTCGTGGAATCTGGCAGAGGCAGACTAGGGTAGAGGGGTGGAGAGGTGAGAATTGGGTGTACTTCATTAGGCTCTGGCATTTGAGGCGAGGCTACACCTCTGCTTTAAAACTGGATGAAGCCAGTACTGTCAGGGCCTGGTGCTCTGGGAAAGGCCAGTTGGGGTTTGCACGTGCCTTCTCCTTTTGCCTACTCCTAGCTCATGCCCCTTCCTAACCTTCCTCCCCACCTGTTCAGAGTTCCAGAGTGGCCACCCACAGAGCAGCTCAGGCTGGGTGCTGAGTCATAAGACCATGGTGCCTGCCCAGGGTGGGGTGGGGGTGGGGGTGGGTGGGTGAGAGTGACAGATGGCTCTGAGTGGAGTGGGGGGTGAGAGAGGCAGATGGAGGGGGCAGTGGCCTTGGACCCAGCAGGGATTCAAAGAGGTGACCTGGGAGGTAGGCCAAGTCCTGCTACAACCAACTCTTCCTTTCGCCTGTCTCACTCCCATTCCCAAGGAAGCTCATCACTGCTTCAGCAACCAGCCGTGACCGGATTGGAGTGGAGAAGGATGGAAAGGACGTGGGGCCTGCAGCCCAATGCCCAGGGCTTCCGCCCACCAAGCTGGGTTGGCTGTGGGAGGCAGAACCTGGCTCTGTTTATCCAGGCCACGCTCTTCCGGAGCAGATGGGCGCCTGTCAATGCTGCCAGCCAGGAACTGGGCTGACGTCCACTCACTGCCAAGTGGCAGGTGACTTGGGACCCAGGAAGGGACCGTGTTTGGTTTGGCTGTTCATGAGGGGAAGTCTCTCCAGCTGGGAGCTGTCTGCACACCTGAGTGAGCACAGCCTCCAAGGAGCAGGGGACACAGGACACAGCACTGGACTCTGACCCAAAGAGGCCCGGCCTTTGCAGCGTCTGGGAGTTGGCAACTCAGGGGACTCTGGGCTCTCAGAAGCACTGTTGACATCTGCCCTTTGCCACCACAAGTGGCATACTACAGTAACAAACTGCCACAAGCTGGGTGGCTTAACACAATAGAAATTCTCTCCCAATTCTGGTGCATTCACCCTTGGTTCCTTTCGGAGGCCCAGGAAGAATGCCGTGACACTACACTGGCTTCTGATGGCTGCCAGAAATCTGTGCGTTTTCTTGGTTGGACATGCAGTCAGACCAACCTCTGCTTCCATCTTCCCACAGCCTGTTTCCCTCAGCAACTCCTTTTCTTTTTACTCCCTGTATTTGTTTATGTGTTTATTTAGTGTGTAGGGAGGGTGAGCATCCACGGCAGCGTGGGCATGCAGATCAGAGGTAACTTAATAGAGTCAGTTCTCTCCTTCCACCATGTTGGTATATGGATTGAGCTTGGTCCTCAGGCTTGGCAGCCAGCAGCTTCGCTCACTGATCCGGCTCAGCATCCCAGCATCTCCTTTTTTAAGATAAAGGATACCAGTCATATGGAGTTAAGGGCAATCACGTCAGCAATGAACCTACTTTCAAAACTAAGCCAAGTTCTGAGGTCTTGGAAGGAGATGAGTTTGGGGGTGCTGTGAACCAGGAACAATGCATTGCTACCTGCCTCTCTCAACCCTCTTTTTCTTTGGCTTCCTCTAGTCTGCTGTCTAGACAGGTGATATTCTGTGCTCAGCATCACTTCCAGGGAAGGGCATGAGTCTGCCATATTTCCAAGAGTGAACATTTACTTATAGCCAGAGCTCTCAACATAGTGAGAGTCTGGTAGAAAGATGAACAGGGGCCTGTCTCAGTTGGGGTTTCTATTGCTGTGATAAAACACTGGCCAGAAGCAACTTGGGGAGGAAAAGGTTTATTTGACTTATAACTCTCAGGTCACACTCTGTGGTAGTTTGAATGTAATTGGCCCCCGTAATCTCATGGGGAGTGGCACTATTAGGAGGTGTGGCTTTGTTGGAGTGGGTATGGCCTTATTGGAGGAAGTGTGTCACAGTGCCCGCCCCCAAAATTAAAATGGTAGTTGCAAGTGGAGTGCCTCTTCTTTTCCAATTCTGGGGATTGAATCGAAGGCCTCATGCATGCTAGGCAAGTCTGCCACTGGGCACCCCAATTCTTCCTCTTCTTCTTTTTTTTTACTTTTACTTTGAGATAAGGGCTTGATAAGTTGACTAAGTTGGTCTTGAACTTCCAATCTTCCTGGCTCAAGCTCCAGGTAGCTGGCATTACAAGCAAGTACTACATCCTCAAGTCTTCTAATGTTTTCTCATTTACAATGGAGAATTTGGGAGTCAGTTCCCTTCTTCATCAGGATGGAAAGCATCACTGTCATGGTGGGCCGGAGGTGGGAAGGGAGAGAGGGGGCCGTTATGCACTTTTCCCTTGAACTCGCTACCCCTGTCTTTGTCTCAGAATTGCTAGGACGATAGCTCAGCCACCATCACACCCAGCCTTTTCTGTCTTCCTCCATTCAACAAACGCGTGGGTTTGGTAAATTTAACTGGATTCCGAGGAGAGCTAGGGAGACACATCTTATAAAACTTGCATTCTAGGTGGAGTGGTAAAGCAACAGGGAAGCGAGGTAAGATGAATAGGTCCTGGTTAGTTTTATGTCAACTTGACACAAGTAGAGACGTCAGAGAGGAAGGAGCAAGCCTCAGTTAAACGCCTCTGTGAGATCTGGCTGTAGGCAAGCCCGTAGGACATTTTCTAATTAGTGATTGATGCGGGAGGGCCCAGCCCCTGTGGGTAGTGCCTTCCCTGGCCTAGTGGTCCTGGATTCTAATAAGAAAGCATGCTGAGCAAGCCGTCTCTCCATGGCTTCTGCACCAGCTCCTGCCTCCAGGATCCTGCCTTGCTTGAGTTCCTGTCCTGACTTCCTTCAGTGAAGAGCTGTGCTGTGGAAGCATAAGCTGAATAAACCCTTTCCTCCTGAGGTTTGGTCACGGTGTTTCATCACTGCATTGGTAATCCTAAATCAAACATCTGAAGGAACTGATAGGTTCTTAAAGCGGAAGAACCAGTGTCAGGAGAGGAAGGAAAGCCGCCACCAGGATAGAGTCAGGGAAGGCCTCAAAGAGAAAGTGACTCCTTCCCGAGGACTAGCAGGACTACATCTGCCCTGTACCTTGGAACAAAAGCATCCCGAGGCACCAGTGCCTAGGTCAGATGAGGCAGCCAGGGCACCAGCAGCTTCCTGAGGGTCAGAGATGGGAGACCAGGAGGTAGAGAGGGCCTTGCTGGTCCTGCCCCAGAAAACCCAAACCCTACCCTAGCTGACTGACTCTTGTCCCTGCTTGGAGTAACCTCTGTCATCAGGCCCTCCAGCTCCCTCTGCCAGGGGCTATTGGGGGGAGGGGTACAGATGAAGGAATTGCAACTGCTGTGTCTTTGGCCTCAGGGAAGATAGAGTCTCTCAGGACCACATGCAGTGTTTGACATCACAGACTAGAGACCCAGCCTTAGGCCAGCCAGGGCTTGGGAGTATGTGGAGGGCATAGGGCAGATGAAAGGAATTTAACCTTGACAGAGGCTGGGGATTAGCAGGAGAAGAGGAGTTGGGGAGCCATTCTCTACGTACCTAACAGAACTCATGAGCTGGAAGGGACCAGAGAACAACTGCACTCGAAACTTTCACTAGAACCTGGGTGTAAACCACCAGGAATGAGGAGAGGCCGGGATCAATAAAAGAAGTGCTAACTTGTGGTGATATTGTGTTCCCCAATATACTGTGCACCCTAATAAACTTATCTGGGGTCAGAGAACAGAACAGCCACTAGATAGACATAGAGGCCAGAAAATGGTGGCACACACACACCTTTAATCCTAGCATTCTGAAGGCAGAGATCCATCCGGATCTCTGTGAGTTCAAAGCCACATTGGAAACAGCCAGGCATGGTGACACACGCCTTTAATCCCAGGAAGTAATGGCAAGAAGCAGAAAGGTACATAAGATGTGAGGACCAGGAACTAGAGCCTGGTTAAGCTTTTAGGCTTTTAGCAGCAGTTCAGCTGAGATTCATTCTGGGTGAGGACTCAGAGGCCTCCAGTTTGAGGAAACAGGATCAGCTGAGAAGTTGGCAAGATGAGGTTAGCTGTGGCTGGTTCTGTCTCTCTGATCTTTCAGTGTTCACCCCAATACCTGGCTCCAAGTTTGTTTTTATTAAAAGACCTTCTAACAATTCTTGCTACACTAACTTTCGTTTGTTTGTTTGTTTAGACAGGGTCTCTTGTAGCCCAGGCTGGCCTTAAACTCGCTATGTAGCTGAGGATGACCTTGAACTTCTGATCCTCCTCCCTCTGCCTCCTAAGTGTGGAGATCACTGGGGTGTGTTACCATGATTGTAGTATGATCAGTGTTACAGGAGTGGTTAAATTAAGTGAACGCTGGTGAGCAGGTGAAACTCCATCCTAAAGGCACCAGGAAGCTACCAGATGTTCCAGGACCCTGCAGGAAGGAAAGGGCTAATGAGGTGAATGGATCTCAAATAGAGACATACAGATGCCTCAAATAGTTGAGAGAGGGTTCAACACCTTTAGCCATTAGAGGAAT
This sequence comes from Peromyscus nudipes, assembly GCA_902168325.1. NCBI lineage: Eukaryota > Metazoa > Chordata > Mammalia > Rodentia > Cricetidae > Peromyscus > Peromyscus nudipes. Next base: position 6,324 of record CABHPH010126776.1, read on the forward strand.
GCAAATCAAAACTACGTTGAGAGTCTGTCTCATCCCAGGCAGAGCGGACGTCATCAAGGAACGAGACAACTACAAATGTTGGTGAGGATGTGGAAAGAGGAGCAGCCTCCCCACCACCACCACCACAGTTTTCTTTTGTTTTTGGTTTCTTTGGTTTTCAAGACAGTGTTTCTCTGTGTAGCCCTGGCTGTTCTGGAACTCGCTGTGTAGACCAGGCTAGCCTTGAACTCACAGAGATCCGCCTGCCTCTGCCTCCTGAATCACATACAGTTTTTATTTGTTTTTGTTTGTTTGATTGTTTGAGACACAGTCTAATTCTGTAGACTGAGCTGGCCTAAAACTCATAGAAATCCTCCTGCCTTAGTCCCCCGAGTGCCAGGATTGCTGGTACAAGCCACCACACTCTACTAAGAGGGACCGCCGTACATCGCTAACAGGAATGCAAACTGGTGCAGTCACTGCGGGAATCAGTATGGATGTCCTTCTAAGAACAATAGAACCGGAACTATCATTTGGCCCAGCTACACCACTCCTGGATAACCGGAAGGGTTCCAGGTCAGCATACGCACCCATCCACGTACATTGCCAACTGAGATATGGAGCCAGCTTAGATATGCACCGGCAGATGAATGGATAAAGAAAACATGGAACATAAATCAATGGATTTCTATTCAGTAAAGGAAGAAATGATGACATGTGCAGGAAGATGGATAGAACTGGAGATAATTATGTTATAAACCATTCAGAAAGGCAGATAATGTGTACTTTTCCTCATATGGAAAACCTAGGGGTGTGTGTGTGTGTGTGTGTGTGTGCGCGCGCGCACGCGCGCGCACGCAGAACATGAAAGTAGGACTGAAAGAGAGGAAGAGGCCTAAAGAGATGGGCAAGAGAGGTTAAATGGATTTACATGTCGTGAAAGGAGAAGGGGGCTGTTGAGGAAGGGGATTCACAGAGGGTACAGGAAAGTGGGAATGAGCAAGAGCAGTTATATATCATATATATATGAGAAAAATGTCACAGTGAATCCCCTGTCTTTGTATGATAACCAAACAATTAATTTTAAGAGAGAGAAAGAGAAACAGGGGCTAGGAGGAGCTGGAAGTCATCTGGTTTACAGGAAAATGTCATGCCCCGTGGAGACACATCACCTCTGAGTCAAAGGGGCACTTGCAATGTTCTGGGCAGTGTCTCACACCCTAGGTCTGAGGGAAGAAATTCTCTGGGGGTGGATCCTGGCTCCTAAGGAGATGTTGGGAACAGTTTCATCCCTGGCTTGGCTTGCTTCTACACCCAGAGGGCAGGATGCCCAGATGGTGTAGAAAAGAGTGAGGCCCTGTGCCTGCACCCTCTGCAATCAAGAGAGGAAGCCCCTGCCCATGTTCACCCCTTCCAGACCTCAGCAGTGGTGGGTTGATCCTCAGTCACCCTTGCCCTGGTGTGGGGGACGGGAGCCCTCAGTCTCACAAAGTGGTCCTGTGCCCATCTGTACTCGCAGCCATGTCCAGGGATAGTGCCATCTGATTACTGATTTCTGTTGCTGTGTGTTGACAGGCACCTGCTTCAGGATCCATGAGAGCCAAACCAAATATCCATTAGCACAGGAACCATTGTGAGCATTTACTGTGGTCAGCTCTCCGTATAAGGCACAGAGCTCAAAGCCAAATTAGATACTCCCTTCCAGAAACCACGCTAACATAGGTTTTTCGATTTTCTCTTTTAAATCATTGACAGCAGTATCTCAATATAGGTATCAGAAGTGTCTCCCACCTCCAGTCATGCAGCTCTTGCGGCAGCTCGGCTTCCCAGGAAGATTTCTTAATTACATAAATAAACATATTTCTGAAAAGTTATGGGGATTAGCCGACAGTAGTGTGTGTGTGTGTGTGTGTGTGTGTGTGTACATGTGGGTGCACGTTCATGTAGGTGGGTGTGTTTGTAGGTGCTTGTGCACGCATGTGCATGGGTGGGTGGTCAGAAGTCAGCCTCAGACATCATTCCTCAGGCAACCATCTACTCTGTGTTTTGAGGCAGCGTCTCACTAGGACCTGGTGCTTGCTAGAGTAGGCTTGGTTGGCCAGAGAATTCCAGAGCTTCTGACTTTACCTCCCCCCACCCATACTGGGATTACAGACCAGCACACATCTTTTATATGGATCCTGGGGATTGAACTCAGGTCCCCAGACTGTGTGGCAAGCACCTCACTGATTGAAATATCTCCTTGGCCCCTTCAGAGGGTTGTTTGTTTGTTTGTTTGTTTTAAATGTAATTCTTTTAGGTCTGGGGATTTGGCTTGGCTGACAAATTTCTTACCACTCAAGCATGAGGGCCTGAGTTTGGATCTCCAGTGCCCAAACGGAAGCTAGGTGTGGTACCTGATGCCTGCGATCCCAGCCTAGTCAAATGGTTGAGTAGCAGGTTCAGTGGAAGAGCCAGATGTGTGGTCTGTGCCTGTGATCTCAAGAGGAGAATGAGAATGACCCTCCTACCAATCAGATAAGCCCCCATTTTCATTTTCCAAATGCATCCGGAGAACAATTCAAGTGGTCTGGAGAGAACAGGATGGGAGGTAAACTTTTCTGGCTGCTTCCCTCCACTCCCACCCCTCTTCTTTCAGTTCCTGCTGTTAGCGGTTTCTTATACAGTGCCCTCCAGAAAATACTTAATGCATTTATCAACATTATAAATGGATGAGGTACTTCCTACCCTTAAAAGGCTCTTCCAGAACGGCTCTCTCTGAGTTGATAATGTAGCTTTATGCTTTTTTGTCCTGTCATGACTAAAATGTAGGAAGAACCCACTTTCCGGGGCTGCCTGCTGCCTCGGACCAGCTGAGACTCAGCAGTTGGCTTCTTTACCTCCTTCTGGCCTCAGCTTTTCTCAATGTGAAAGTCATCATTTTCAGGGCTCAGTAACGGGACGTGAAAAGGCCTGGCTTCACATCAGCTCTGGTTCTTGGAGCACTGCTCTCACCCCTACATGTGGGGGAGGGGCTGCCAGCTCTAAATAGATGTCATGGAATGGCCTGCCAATAGCTGTCCCTCAGAGTGACACTTGTAGTTTTCCAGCTATAGAAAGGAGAGTATAGAGTCCCCTAACTGGAGATGACAGGGTCACATGAATTCCTCCCCCATGGCTCCCACCCCAGACACTCAAGCAGTCCAGACTCTAAGACTGACTCCATCTGTCCCTGGCTTAGAGAGGTCCCTGATGATAAACGGGCCCAGTTACCCTCCCACTTTTTGTCTCCGGTCTCCGATTTTAACACCCGTGTGACCCCAGCATTCGGGCATGTGGTCATAGCAAAGGTCTTTAGCATTTTCTGGGTCCAGAAGGTAGCCCGGCTATTGCCAGCAGAGCTACGCCCTGCCCTATGAAGTCAGAGCAAGGAATCAGACCTTGGCTGGAGCAGACTGGTGCAATGGAGACAGCAGAGATGGCCTGGGATGCACGGTGGAAAGCATCAGCTACAATGTTGGACCTTACAGGTAACCATCTACTCGGCTGTTCCAACTTCACTCTCACTTAGCAGATAAGGACAAGTAAGGTTCATTCAGAGAGGTAAGCCAGCTTGCTGTGGACAACAGAAGGGATGGCCAGCCTACCCTGGGGGTGGGGGTGGGGATGAGCCTCCCTAAACCGTACATGTCCTCAGGGCTCTGTGGCACGTCATGCTAGACTTTGGAAAGGGCTGCTGGCTCCACTTTATTAATGGCAGACTTCGTAAGAACATCTCCTCTTGCTGGCTGACCTTGGTACTGTCTCTGCATCTCCGGCCTGCTGCCTTTCATGCTCTTTCACATGCACTGGAAGATGTGAAGGCCTGAAGGTCACTGGAGCACTGGCTGGCTGTGGCTCAGAGCTGGAGCAGGAGGGAGTCGTGGGCTGAAGGTCATGGTGAGCCTACCCTGACTCCTAAGCACCAAGGCATCAGATAGAGGCTCAGACACTCATAGGTTCAGTTTCTGAGGAGCACATTAAGGCTCACATACACTAGACAAATGCTCCACCATTGGCTTATACCCCAGTAGGAGCACAGATCAACAGCAAGGGCATCACTGAGCCCAGGTGCTTTCCAGGCAGTGTTCTCACTGATGCTACTTTCAGCAGAGAGAACAAGGTGTCCAAATGTAAGGCCATAAAGAGGATTAGAGCCACGAAGCCGGTTTCCAGAGCCCTTGTGTTTGGGGACAAGTACCCCCTCCCATTGTCATAGTTATGCATCCATCCCAATGGGCTACATTTTATGCCCCCTAAGAAAAACCCTGTCAAGTTGGGGCCCTGTCTCCCCACACCAGGCATGCCAATGGCATGTGTGTAGAGCTGAGGAACAAGGCAGAGAAAGCCAGCTCTGGGGGAAAGTCAGGAAAATGGAAACTGTTGGCTAGGTGAGCATCTATAGGAAGGGAATTCTGGGTGAGGGACTGGGACCCAGAGGCCCGGGCTGCGCCTGGGAGCCAGTTCAGAGAGGCTAGAAAGTGTGGTGGGAAGGAGAGGGCTCCCGAAGCCGAGACTAGGAGCCCCTCACACAGCGAAAGGGGCTCCCACTCCTGTAGGTAGGGCAGCAAGGGCTGGTCTCTCAGATACTGTAGCATGAGGCTTAGTGGGTGGTCACAGGGGTGGCTAGATCCTGAGAGACACATCCATGCTACGTGTCCTTCCACGCGACCTGAGATTAGCACTGCTACTCTCTCTATTCAGGTCTCACTGTGAAGGCCTTGCACTGTCCTTGCTGAGCCTGGAGCTTCTGGGTTAACCATCCAGTCTCTCTGCTGAAAAAAGTCATATGCAGAGCAGGTGGCCTTGATGGAAGGGAACAGAAGCCTATCCATGCCATGTTCCAGTGGAGCGCTGGCCTGAGCTGGCCCTCCAGCCAGTCACACGCAGCCACTTGAGGGTCCCAGAAAAAGGAAGCAGGAAGACCACCAGGTAACAGCACAGGAAGCAGAGGTGAGCTCACTGTGCAGGTGGCAGAATCGTGAACACATACTTGCTTGAAGACACAAAGTTTTGGGGTGTTTTAATGAAGCAGTTGATATTGAAACAGGGAAAACGGCCTTAGTGATACTCAGTAAATGAAAGCATCCATAGAAGGAAGCCCAGTCCAGAATGCTGTGGTAATGTATTGTGTCTCCCAATATATTGTGCACCCTAATAAAGTTTATCTGAGAGATCAGAGAAATAGGACAAGCCACAGACAACCTCACCTCATTGGCACCTCAGTCTCCAAAGAGACCTACTTCCTGTATACCCACACCTATATGCCTTTCTGTTCTGTCATCTCACTTCCTCTCTCTTCCCAGCTACATCACTTCCTGTCTCTCTATACAGACCTCCAGACCTTTATGGTTAACTAGTGTTGGAATTTAAGGCATGTGCCACCATGCTTGGCTCTGTTCCCAGTGTGGCCTTGAACTCACAGAGATCCAGATGGATCTCTGCCTCCCCAGTGATAGGATTAAAGGTGTGTGCTACCATTGCCTGACCTCTATGTTTACTATAGTGGCTGGCCTTATCTGATCCTCAGATAAACTTTATCGGGGTGCACAAAGGAAATATCGCCACAGAATGCTTTTCTCTTTGTCAAGCGAGCCTTCCTGGGTGGTGCCTCTGGCTCACCCTTCCCAATCTCATCACTCTTCTCTGTCCAGTCCTATGCTATGGAATAATCCTTCTGTGTGAATAGATGTAGCTATGATTGGTTCAATAAACAAGCTGACTGGCCAATAGCTGAGCAAGATAAAGTTAGGTGGGAAAGCCAAACTGAGAATGATGGGATGAGGAAGGGCAGAGTCAGAGGAGGGAGATGCAGCTCGATGCAGAGGGAGCAGGAGATGAATGTGCCATGCTAATAAAGGTACTGCCACGTGGCAGAGCATAAATAAGGAATATGGGTTAACTTAAAATGTAAGAGTTAGTTAGTAATAAGCCTGAGCTATTGGCCAATCATTTGTAATTAATATAAGCCTCGGTGTGTTTATTTGAGAGCTGGTGCAGGACAGAAAAACTTTGCCTTCAGTCCTATTTAAAAAAAAATTGTGTTTATGTGTTATGCATGATGAGGGAGGGGAGCATGTGTCAGAGTGTGTCTGTAAAGGTTAGAGGACAACTTTGTAGAGTAGATTCTCTCTTTCCACTTTTATATGGGTCCAGGGATTGAACTAAGATCACCAAGTGACTGTGGCAAGCACCTTTCCATGCTGAGTCATCCTGCAGCCCCTCAGCCACCATTAATAACCACATGTGTCTGTTTCCAGAGCCCTAGTATTGGGTTCGCTAGAGCCAAGGCTGAGGAACCTGAGTCCTCTCTGCTGCTGTGAGGCTCCACTAGAGTCTGGCAGGTGCTGTAGCTGCCTCCTCCTCATCCGAAGCCGCTGGGAGGTAGAGAACCTCATAGCCGAAGGCCTGGTTCAAACCCTAGTTCTACCACGTGTTTGCTGTGTGGGTTTGGACACTCAAGCCACTTCTCTGAGCCTTTTATTTCCTTATCTCTAAAAGGAGAATTACATGCTGGGCAGAGTGGCAAAGCCCTGTGACCCCAGCACTTTGGAAGCCAATGCAGGAGGATTTCAAGTTTGAAGGTAGCTTGGGCTACATAGTGAGTTCCAACCCTATGAAGGTGAATGAAAACCCATTTGTGCAAAAACAAACACACTGCCTAGTATATCTGTATCGACACATGTCACCATATTGTCCTTTTCTTACCTACAAACAGTGAGCAACTCCAGGCTCCAATGAATGATGACACCACTCACCTCTAAAACCTTCCCACAAGTCAAGTGTGGACCTAAAATCCAAGCTTCAGCCATTGCTTTTTGCCGAGCTCTCAGGCTGCAGGACTGAGAAAAGGATGGTGGTGGTGTGTCAAGGCCAACTTCGGAGTTTCGAGACCTGGGCTGCAGTCTCAGCTCCTCTTCCTGCTGTCTGGGAGGCCTTGGAGGACCTGCCTGTGTGCTGTGCAGTGGGTCCTGTCCTGCCCTGTCCTGGAAGAGCTGCTATGAAGTTCCAGGGACCCATGGACACAAACAGGCTTTGTCACCAGCCGAATGTCAAATAAGTGCCTCTCTATGATGACATCATTGATGGTCTCTTCAGTGGGACCTGGAGAAAACAAATTCAATTTAAAATCCAGTTCTAGAGTCACCTCAGTCACATTTCATGTATGCAGTCGCTGCATGTGGCTGGTGGCTTGCACACAGACAGACCGAGTGTGTCCGTCATCACAGAAAGGTCTAGCAGCCGCATAGCACCAGGGTTTTTCCGGTGGGAAATGAAAGGGAGACATGGAGGCAGAGGAAACCTGAGCATGGAAGCGGGGTGGTGTGGACTGTCTGGCTTGCTTTTGTAGACCTTGCTTAGAAAACTAGACTTGGATACCACAAAGATACATGCTCAGCTATGTTCATAGCAGCACTATTTGTAATAGCCAGAACCTGGAAACAACCTTGATGCCCATCAACTGAAGAATGGATTAAGAAAATGTGGTACATATACACAATGGAGTACTACTCAGCAGAGAAAAACAACGAAAGCATGAAATTTGCAGGCAAATGGATGGAACTAGAAAATATCATCCTGAGTGAGGCAACCCAATCCCAGAAAGACAATCATGGTATGTACTCACTCATAAGTGGATTCTAGATATAAAATAAAGAACAATCAGACTATTTTAAATTTTTTATCAGTGGATCCTACTGGAGTTTATCGGTGGATTCTGCCGGAATATCCGATGCAGACAAGCACTAGAGAGCTCCTGTGGCAAATCACCCTCTGAAGCGATGGAAGGATCTTTCTACTAGCACGTGGAGGAGACCCGATCTAGTGTTGGTGTGGCCCTGGGGTTCTGTTTATGTCTTTCCTCAGGACAATGAGGTTCTTCTTTGGATTCCTGAGCACTGAACGCGACCTATGGCTACTGCTGAAGCCCAACATGACAGAGACCTAATGGGTCTTCATGAAAAAAATCTATCCTTCTGATGTCAATGGAGATTGAAAGCCCAACATCGCCAGCTTCGGCAAGCATTAATGTAAGCCTAGGAACTGTAACCATAAGATTGGATTCGCCAGAAGAGCTGCCAGCTAAAGTCGTGCTGGGATCAAGAAAAATGGGCCTTGGCAGTACGTGTTACTGGAGTTGTATCCATGCCAGTGGATGTCCACACAATCCAGAAGAGAATTTGACATTGCTGCTACCGCTGTTGCCGTTATAGCAATGGCGCCCACCACTGCTACTCTTTCTGGGATTACCATTTCATAATTGCTTACTACAGCTAGCACAATGGAGACCCTGGCAACAAAAGTAGCTACCACAAATTAGTTAATCTTTCATTCCATTCGGCATGATAAATTTAATTCAGTAGTTATATACATCTCGATTGGCTTTGAAAATTATAAATTTATAAACTCAAGTTCCAGTTGCTTTTGGGATACTATCTTACAAGGACGCCAACGTACAGTATGGCCCGTTAAGGAAGGGAATGGCCCAGTTGCCTTTAGCCTACTGGCTATGGGTGAGATAGGACCTCTGTTGATCTTTTCTGTATCGAACACACAGATTGCAAGCCCAGTGCCACTTTGAGATCTTTGGCAGCAGTTAACTCTGCAGCTCACACACGATTGAGCCTGTATGATAATGAGTATTCAGAGACGGGTAATGCCTGGGGGGCACTCACCAACCTAAGACAGAGCACCTGTGTGGCCTGGGCAGGCGTCTCCATGATGGGTAAGGTGACCTGCTGACGTCCCACGCAACCCAAGTCAGAAGCTCATTTTTTAATAAAAGGGGGACCTGCAGGGCCCTGGCCCCCATTTTGGGTAACTGTTGCCTTGCTTGCGGACCTTGACCTTGATAGTCTCCCTATGCTAATTCCCTGCCAGGTTCCACCCTCCTGAATGCTTAAGGGAAGTTCCTTGCCTGGTACCCTGAATAATGGGCATTAACAGATTAGAAGCAAGATTGTAAAACATCAGTAGCAAACTTCTGCCCTCCAGGGTCCTCCCATTGTGCTGTAAGCCTGTATTTAAGACCTCCTCCCCCCTTAAATAAATGACATTCAGCATTTAAAATTAAAATATATATTATATATATATATAATTGAATGAATACTGTGAAAAAAAATAACCTGTATGGCATTGGGTGATCCCTGTGTCTTTCCCGGGGTCCTGCTCTCTAGGTAGCCTCCCTGGAGTTGTGAGTAGCAGTCCAGTCATCCCTGCTTTACATCTATGGAAACACATGAACTATGGACCAATGGCTGAGGAGCCCCCAACTGGATCAGGCCCTCTGGATAAGTGAGACAGCTGATTAGCTTGATCTGTTTGGGAGGCATCCAGGCAGTGGGACCGGGACCTGCCCTCAGTGCATGTGCTGGCTGTTTGGAACCTGGGGCTTATACAGGGACACTTGGCTCAGCCTGGGAGGAGGGGACTGGACCTGCCTGGACTGAGTCCACCAAGTTGAACTCAATCCTCAGGGGAGTCTTTGCCTTTGCCATGGAGGAGATGGGAATGGGGGGTGGGCTGGGGGGAAGTTGAGGGAGGGCGGGAGGGGGAATCCGTGGCTGATATGTAAAAAATAAAATTAAAAAAAAAAACTGAAAAAAAAAAAGAAAACTAGACTGGGGGGGGGCTTGCAGTTTGCGAGTATCCCAGGAAGGTTCTTAGAAAACAGCCATTCCTCACCACTAGATCAGGGAGTCTCAGGCTGGCTCCAACAGACAGGACCACTGCAGCTGGTGGGCAGGCTGAGTACTGCATACTGCTCCATTGACCTGGCTGCTGGGGGGCAGGCTGAGCACTGCACACTGCTCCACTGACCTGGCTGCTGGGGGGCAGCGTGGCCTCTAGAGTTGACAGAGCACTCCTGCACACATTGCAACCTAAGCTGAGAGGGCATGGCAGGGAACAGTCACCACAGTGCCAAGGTGATAGTGCCCCAGAGTGGTGCCAAGGGATCAATTAGCTAGTCATGAGTTGCCTCCTGCTGAGGCTCCCTGAGTCCCAGATCCTCTCTAGACTCCAGGCCAAGACACTAAGAATCCAGCTCTCTCAGAGTCCCCAAGACCAGCTAGTATAGCCTGCCCATCAGACTGTGAATCAGGGGTTCACAGGGCAAAGAGAGCCCTCTCCAAGAGGCCACCCTCTCTAAGAGGCCGACTAAGAGGTCACCCACCCCAGATAATCGACTTTTTCTGACTTGTTCTATCAAATGTGCCCCCCATGCCTACTCCAACAGACACAAGCCACATTCATATATGTGAAGATACGTGACTCATACACAGCAGACACACACATAGACATGCCTACCAAGATAGAGAGAGATATGCAGGCATTAGAGAGTCAAGGCAGATGACTCTTATGGGGCTGGACCAGAATTTATCCCATACCCTGACCCAAAGACACTGAAAGGTTAAATGTGTGTTTCTGGATATAAACAATCCCCAGGAGACTTCCTGGATCCCAGTGACTAAAACTAAACACCCTGAAGTCAGTACCAGGAGACCCTAAATTTGAACACATTGTGGGAGGGTGGCCCTGCTAGACACGTGCTTCAGCTTATATTTAGGCAGCACCATTTTTCCACGGGACAATGAGAACATTAGGGGCCAACATTGTATCTTCCAGGGATGATACTTGCCCCATTCTCTCTATCTCCTTCAATATCACAACAGCCCCATCTTTCTCATGGGACTTTCAAGTCTCTCCCCATTCCCTGCAGCGGGTAGGCAGCATCACAAATGACAAATGAAAAGTCAGGGTTATGGGTGCAGCAGTTGGTAGAACGCTTTCCTAGGATGCATGACGGCCTGCTTTGAGTCCCAGGACAGTTGGGCATGGTGGTTCACACCCACAGTCCCAATGCCTGAAAGGTAAAGGCAGAAGGATCAAGAGTTCAGGGTCACCCTCAGCTAACATTTGGGGTCAGCCTGGGCTACATGAGAGCCTACCTCCAAATACTAGTCTAAAACAGCAAAAGTTATTCTCTCTTGAACTAGTGTGTCCTGTGTCTCGGAGCAGCACCAGGAGGCTGAGGCTGGGTGGGAGTTCCTCAAAGGACCTTGAGATGTTGTGGGTCCACGGCTGGCTGGCTTCCCTTCCTTCCCCGCCCAGGGTCAGATCTGTACTCTACTTTGCTCTTAGGAACTTCAGCTGGTGACTCAAAGCCAGGCTTTTTCATGGACCAGATTTTTAGAGGAATCTCCAAAAATGACATCTTCTCACAGGGTCTGTAGATGACCCAGACTAAAGTCATGCTGTCTTAGTCTGTTTCTGTCATCCCAAGGCTGTCATGAGCATCAAAAGCCATTCCCAAACCCAGTGTGAATTTAAAGAAAGTCACTCATCTCTGAAGCTACAGGAAATATCCATGGGTCAATTCCAAGTGAAACACTCCCTGCTTTGTGCCCCTTTAGATCAAGAAGATGATTTAGTAAGTGATGACTGATCATTTTCAATGACACTGTTTATTTATTTATTTTACTCTGTCGATCAGGCTGACCAAACTGTAATTCTAAAACACTAACAGCTAACATTACTTATGTAATAATAGTTTCCTTAAAATACTTGCTATCATTAGACTATAAGCCACAGCACAAATCATACAAGGACAGATATTTTTGTCAATTTTTAAAACCAAAAATAATCCCAGTAGCCTGGGTCAGTGATTGGCACATCCTTGGCAGTTGCTAAGTATTTGTTTAATAAAATGTTTACTATGTATGCTTTTCAAGTGTTTTAAGATTGTGTGTGTGTATGTCTCTGTCTCTGTCTCTGTCTCTGTCTCTGTCTCTCTCTCTCTCTCTCTCTCTCTGTGTGTGTGTGTGTGTGTGTGTGTGTGTGTGTGTGTGTGTGATGGAAGGTTTACATGTCCCGCTGCGTGATTACAGAAGTCATAGGATAGTCTTACAGAGCAGTTTTCTCTTTCTTTCTTTGCATGGGTTCCAGTGATCCTACTCAGGCCATCAGGTTCACAGTGCCTTTACCTGCTGAACCATCTTGCTACTGTGCTTTTGAAGCATTAATCATTTAATTCTAACAACATTATGAAATGGGTAATAGTCTCACTTTGAAACACGGAGGCATGAAGAAACAAAGTAATGGACCTTGAGTCTAACACCTACTACAGGGAGGCTCAGGAACCAGGCGTTTGATTGCCAAGTTCCATTGTCTCAACAGCAATATCATGCCATAGCTGTCACCATGCTTCGGGACAGAGGAGAGGGATTTGTTGGGGATGTAACCCAGAGCCTTGGACATGCAGTTAAGAGTTCTGTCACTGAGTTACATCATCAGTCCTTTGTTGTAGTTCTTTAACAATAATTTATTGAGATCAATTTCTCTCCCCAGGCCATAATATCTCTAAGATCAAGGCTTGGGGAGAGATGCATGTGCCACATACAGAAAACACTTGATAAAGTTCATGGGATACATGGTGTGTCCTTCTGTCTCTTGAATATATGTCATTCACCAACATGAAATGGTTTGGAGTGAGAGGAAGGAACCAAGAGTTTCCAGCAGAAAGCACAGATTCCAGAGTTTGAATGACTGAGTTTGAATCCTCATCTCTATCCTTCTCTGGCTGTGTGACCTTAGGTAGCTTGTTCAACCTTCTAGGCCTCAGTTTTGTCATGTGTTAAATGGGGATAATAGTAGCTTCTGCCAGCTGGAATTGTTACAGGGGTTAAATGAGATAATGCTTGCTCAGTGCTTGGTGTACAGCAAGGGCTCCATAAACAGCAGCTATGACACTGTTAATATGATGCTGGTGTGACTTCTGTTTGTCACGTATCTGATGTGGAGCCAAAGCACACTATTAACTCTCCCACAGGCTGCAGCCAGCGGCTTGTTGGCAGGCGCCTGAAGCAGGTGTGGCCTCTCCTGCCCATCTGTCAGGGCGAATCCTCTGCCACTTCCGGTCAGAGCTCACAACCTACTTATTAGATTAATTAGATGCAACACTTTTCCAAAGATCCTATGGCTCCAATGCCAGCACCAATGTCTGATGAGGCTACAGCTTGCCAGGGAATTGGGCAATGGCAGGTTCTCCTCAGCCTCTGGTTGGAGGAGCAAGCAAAGCAGCGTGGGGTGGAGGAAACATCTCTGTCTTCTTTTGGGATAGCTGGCTGGATCCTGGGGTCTCTTCCAGGTAAGGTTGCCAGACAAAATACAGAATTCCCTGATACATTTGGATTTCAGACAAATACTGAATAATTATAAGTATGCCCTAAATATTCAAATCCAACTATTTATTTGTTTTCCTAGGGCATACTTATAATTATTTGAGACAAGGTTTCTCTGTGTAACAGCACTGGCTGTCCTGGAACTCCCTTTGTAGACCAGGCTGGCCTAGAACTCACAGAGATCCACCTGCTTATGCCTCTCTAGTGCTGGGATTAAAGGTGTGAGCCACCACCATCCAGCTTGTTTTCCTCTTAAATCTGGTATTCTTGTCTCTGGGGCATGTAAGAAAGAAAGATGGGGTGGGTGTGGGAAGGAGAAGGCCCAACCAAGACCAGGAGCAAGTGTTACTGGGGTGGGCCAGCCTTCCCTGGGCCCTGGCACTGGGCTCTCAGAACCTCTTGGGTCTGAAGTGAGGTTGCTCAGGGCCCTGTTGGAACCTGCCTCTCAGAGGGAGGCCCTTCAGGAGGAGCAGGGCACTACTGCCAACTCTAAGTTGTTTGCACTTCATGAACACCCTGCGGACCAGGCCCCCTTCCTGGTTAACATCCTGGATGGGAGGCCCAAGAACAACAATGTCTTCCCCTAGGCACTGAGGCACAGTCCCAAGAGCACCCTGGTAGGACTCAGCCTCTGAGGTAAACTGCCCCTGGGACTTGGAAAGCCAGCCCTATGTTCCAGAGGGACCTTGAGAAGGTATAGGGCAGATCCAAGGCCACACAGTACTGGAGGAAGGACCTAGACCATGGCATCTCATTCCCACTCCTCCCTGCCTGCTCCTGTCGGGTGGGACACAGCTATAGCCCTTGTACTGGCAAACCTCTCAAACTCAACAGGTTTCAAACTCTGCCCATCTTTTTCCTCCTCTAGCACATTTTCATGATGTAATACCTGGCCCCCACCCACCTGGCTGTGCAAACAGACACTCGAGCACCATGCAGGGAATAGGCCTGGTAATGTAGCCTTGATGAGACCACAGACTGGCTGGATTAAACAACAGAAGTGTGTGTCATCATCTTTGGGAGACTGGAAGTCCCAGGTCCAGGTATTAGCAAGTAAGTTTCTCCCAAGTCCTCCAATCTCAGCTTCTTCTTTGTTGCTTCCTCATGGTGTTCTCTCTGCACATGAATATGCCTCGTGTCTCTCTGCAGCCAAGCTTCTACCTGTAAGAATGCCAGTTGGACTGGGTTAGAGCCCAATAGCAGCCTCATTTTAACTGAACTATCTCTTTAAAGCACAAATACAGTGGTATTTGGGGGTACTGCAGATTAGAACTCCAATTTGTGAATTTGGGAGTGTGTGTTGTGGCTTGGATATGAAATGCTCCTTGAAAAGGCTCATGTTTTGAAGCTTAGTTCAGGGGTAATGCTTTGGATTGGATTTGGCCTTCAGCAATAGATTCAAAACTTCAATGGACTGTTAGGGTGTGGTAGTGGAAGAAGGTCACTGTGAGCACACTGTGGAAAGATATACCCCGTCCTCAGTACATTCTGACATTCTTTTTCCTGCCTGCCAAGAATTCCTCTTACCGCCATGATGGTCTGCCTCATCACAGACCCACAGCAACAGAATTAAATTTCTCCAACTATGGGCCAGAATAATCCTCCCTTTAAGCTGTCTCTCAGGTATTTGTCATAGCAGTGATTAGCCTGACTAACACAGAGGACATGCCACAGTGATGGACACCCCTGCTCTACTTCTTAGCCTGTGAGTCACTAAGTCCTGTGCACACCACTTCCTCTGTGTCTCTTGAAGCATCTATGTCCTTCCATTGTCCACAAGCTCAGGTGTCCCTCACCTCCCAGAGTCCTGACTAGGTTTTGCCTCCATTCTCATCCCTCTTACTCACCCAGTAGCAGATGAACTTACGGAGTCACTCAAATCAGTCTCTACTCACCCATCTTGTAAATCTGTCCCTGGATGCTTCTACGTGTTAAGATCAAAACTGGCCTCCTTAACACGGATTACAAACCCTGCCTCTAGTCCTCCCCTCTTCCATCACGAGGGTCTTTCGTGTGAACCCCCCTCCTCCTGTGGAAGGTAGCCTTAACCTTTTTCACCCCTTCCACAAATCCAACTATTTCTTGTTTGCTTTTCTTTGATTTTTTTCAAACAATGTATTTTGACCATATTCTTTCCCTTCTCCCAAATCTTCCCAGATCCTCCCTACTTCCCTACCCACCCAACTTCATGTTCTCTCTCTCAAACAACAACAGCAAAAACAAAACAAAACAAAACAAAACAAATAGGCCAAGAAGACAAAAACCACCAAAATCAAAACAAAAAGTGCACATGAGTATGGAGTCCATATTTGTGCTGGCCAGTGGCTCCTGGGCGTGGGGCCTGCCCTAGAGTGGGGTTGATACACACAGTGG
>CABHPH010126777.1:0-22716 GCA_902168325.1 Peromyscus nudipes
TTAGTTCTGCTCAGCTGTGGTATTGTGACACAAAGTTCCTAGTTCTAGAGTCTGAGTGAGCAGTTTGTTCAAAATGAATAAATAAAATAGACATGGTAAAGATTGGGGAGATGGCACTTCACTACTAAGTTTAATCACCTAAGTTTGATACCCACGCGCGCGCGTGCGAGTGCGCGCGCACACACACACACACACACACACACAGAGAGAGAGAGAGAGAGAGAGAGAGAGAGATACATATAAATAATTGAAAATAAAATTTAAAAATAACCCATCTTTACAAAAATAAGTTTTGTTGGTGGATCCAGGTCTATTCTGTATGAACATCCTTCATTCCCTTGCAGATTAATATGCTTTCTTGAATGAACTGTATCTCATGATTTTTCCCGCAGAAGCAGATCCCTTACAAAAGTCTCACCATCTTAAAAATATTTTGCATGTGGAAGAAAGGTCAATGACCTGACCTGTTTTGTTTTGTTTTTATTTTTTCCTTTTGATCTAATGGTGAATTTTTAATACTGATTTTGACAGAACTGAAATCAAGCTTTTGAAATGATCTTAATTTTTAAAATGTGATTTAAATAATAGTTCTTGTCGTTCCTTTTTCATGGTTGGCTATGATGAAACGTTGCTCCCAATGATAGTGAGCCAACATGGGGTGGGGACTCTAGGAAGCACGTTGGATGCTATCTCCAAGCTAATGGAAAAAGAGATGGGTCAGTGCAAACCAAAGCTACAGCTTCCAGACAGTCATGAGATTTGAGCTTAACAAGATAGCGTGAATAACATTTAGTTGATAGTATTTGAGTCTGAGTACATAGCGTTTACGAAAGATGGAAGTGAAAATAGCATTTTGCAAATGAGTGAGAAGATTTATTGACAGAAAAGGTAGAGACTCTTGGGAGAATGATAGTCTGGGAAAAGGAAGTCAGAGCAGACTAGCATCCTTCCTGAATACTGAAAATGTTTGAACTCAATTCTGTGAGAAAAGAGGAGTCAATGTATGTTGTACAAAATACACATTATGAAAAATGTACTTATATTGGTTTACCTCTTATTTACATAACGTATGAATTGGGATCATAGACTAAGTAATGTATTTTTTAATTACTGCAGAGGAGATAGGAAGATAGCTCTGTAAAATACCTGCTTCACAAACGGGAGGAACTGAATTTGCATTCCCCTCTGTGAGAGAGGGGACAAGACTGACAGACAGATCCCTCCAATTCAGTGAGAGACCCATTCTCAAAAGATAACGTGGCAAGCAATTGAGGAAGGCACGCACTACCAGCTCTGTGTATTCACATCCCTGTGGGGCTCACTAGTGCTCAAATCCAACAGTATTTGAATGTAGAATGCTGTAAAACATTGGCCTTAAATATAGAACATTGGGAGGAAATTTATAAATGAATGAAAAAGAATTTATTCTCAGAAATATTTTTGGAGTAATTGATGCCATGAGTATTTGGAGTAAGAAAAACAGAAATGGATAAATACAAGAAATGAGCTAACCACCTGAAAGTGAGGTATTTTTCCCTTTGAGAATTATAAGTCAGGGAAACATATAAGATATAAAGGGCTTGGATTTTATTTTTTTATTTTGTTTTGTTTTGGTTTTTTGGTTTTTCAAGACAGAGTTTTTCTGTAGCTTTAGAGCCTGTCCTGAAAAGCTCTGTAGACCAGGCTGGCTTCGAACTCACAGAGATCCATCCACCTGTCTCTGCCTCCAGAGTGCTGGGATTAAAGGCCTGATCCACCACCACCCGGCCAGTTGTTAAAACAGAACCTCAAGTTTTTCTTTAAATTAATACAATATTATATTCTTAAATTTTAGAAATTGCTATTTTAATTTTTTGAAGATTAAGATTTGTCTGTCTCTATCTTTATGTCTGTGCATGGGCATGTGAGTGGGTGCAAGTGCCTTCAGAGGCCCAACTTGGCTTCTGCTCCACAGGAGTCACATGCGTTTGTGAGCTGCCCTCCCTTCCTGGTGCTGGGAACCAGACTCCTGTCCTTTGCAAGAACAGTACATTTTCTTAACCACTGAACCATTTCTTCAGCCCTTTTTTTTTTTTTTTTTTTTTTTTTTTGTTTTTGGTTTTTGGTTTTTGGTTTTTTTTGAGACAGAGTTTGGTTTCTCTGTGTAGTTTTGGAGCCTGTCCTGGATCTTACTGTGTAGACCAGGCTAACCTTGAACTCACAGAGATCTGCCTGCCTCTGCCTCCCGAGTACTGGGATTAAAGGCGTGTGCCTCCACCACCCAGCATTCTTCAGCCGTTTGTTTTAAATTAGCATTTAGAATATTTTTGAAAGTAAAAATAATTGTCTTTTTATTCCTGCACTCTATTATTCTTCTCAGATACAACCATTTTTAACCTTTAGTGTTTATTCCCATGTTTTCAAATAAATTTTTGTGCTGTGGTTTTGCTTTTGTTTTTCTTGAATATTTATTTTTATATGTATGTATATACCTGAGTGTCTATAAGTGCACCATGTGCATACAAGAGCCCTCAGAGGTCAGAAAAGGGCATTGGATCCCCCTGGAACTGAAGCTATAGTTCGGAACCACCTTATTGGTGCTAGGACCCTAACTCATGTCCTCTGCAAGAACAGCAAGTGTTCTTAACTGCTGAGCCATCTCTCCAGCCCCTTGTATTCATTTTGCTTATGTTTAGTAACAATGGAAGTCAAACTCAGAGCCTCATCCGTACTGTACAAACACTACCACTGAGCTTGAGCATAAACAGGTTTTCTACTGATAAACTTCAGATTTATGGTAGTATATAGAAACTGTTCTATGTTCCATTCATTATGAATTCTTCTGTAGACCAGAAGGTTCTATACACCCAAGGGGGCATAAGATACAAAAGAAACAATAAATTTAATTATTTCTATTAAATCTTGAATTTTGAATTGAAAATATTTTGCATAGTACATATATAGACATCCTTTTCTGCTATAACTTTTCTGATATTTTTAAAATTCTTATTTCCTTTAGGAGTCACAGTGCATTAGTAACAAGTGTAGTCCCTGGTGATTATGATGGGGATTCACAAATGGATGTCCTGCTCACATATTTTCCCCAAAATCATAGCAACAATGAATTAGGAGCTGTTATCTTCTGGGGACAAAATCAAACATTAAGTGAGTTTTAAATTTTTTATTATTTTTGACTGGAAAGAGTAAATTGTGAAAACATACCTGATATTCTTAATGAAAATGTAGCAGTTATTGTTCTCAAAACAATGGAATGTTCTGTTCTCATGTTCTAGTAAAAATTTCTTAAAAGCTCAATTTCTTTTGCAAACTAACCTAGTCCATTCTAGAGAGCAAAATCCACTCTTAATTGCTTCAAGAAGAGATCCTATTAGCTTTTTAGTGTTGTTGGAGTAACTAAAGAATTCACTGTAGGCCTAGTATGATGCACACACCTTTATCTTAGCACTTGGGAGGCAGAGACAGGTAGATCTCAGACTTCCATGCCTCTCAGGGCTAAATGTGAGACTTTGTCTCTAGGCAAAAAGAATTAACTTCAGAGCTTTGAGGGAACAGTCCTAAGGACATTAAGGAAGGTACTGTGTCCTTTAGCTATAAGAAGTGGCCAGGTGCACAACAGCTGCTCAGATGATGCCTGTTCTGCTAATAGTCTCATTAGCAAAATGAATGGTGCACGTGACCTCTTAATACTGCCAAATTCAGTGTGCAAACACAAAGATGGGTGTAGTAGAATTATAGACGTTGTCTTACCACACATGCCTGTGAAAATCACAGTCTATCTGGTTAGCAAGTGTCTTAGTTAGGGTTTTATTGCTGTGAAGAGACTCTGTGACCACAGCAACTCTTGTAAAGGAAAACATTTAATTGGGGCTGGCTTGTAGTTCAGACCCTTTAGTCCATTATCATCATGGTGGGAAGCATGGTGGTATGCAGGCAGACATGGTGCTACAGAGGCAGTTGAGAGTTCTACATCTTGCTCCACAGGCAGTAGAAGTGAATGCAACAATAGACATATCTTAGGCACCCGAGACTTCAAGCCCACCCTCACAGTGGCATACTTTCTCCAAAAGGGCCACACCTCCTGATAGTACCACTCCCTATGGGCCAAGCACTGAAACACTTGAGTCTGTGGGAGCCATACCTATTCAAATCACCGCAGCAAGGCTTACATTGTTTTAGCATCACAATGATAGGCAATCTGGCAAACCCTTCTTTTTGCTTTCTAGTTTTCCAGTACAGAAAAGTACTAAAAGTTATAGGTTGTGAGTCAATCTACTGTATCCATCCATGAATCTTGAAAGCCTATCTGAAAAGCCAATTGATAACTCAGAAGAAGACAGCTTTATTCAAAAAGGGCAAATTCAGGTGTGCTTTTTGTCAACATTTGGAAATACAGACAATAATCTTAATGCATCCAATCATCCTTTAATTTAGGAGAGTACCATATGCAAGTGCTGCTTATAAAAAAAACAAAAACAAAAACATGGACATGGCAGAGTGAAATAGGTTTAGACATGCTATTTTATTTGTTTACATTAAAATCTTGTTGATTACCAAACTGTACAGAAAAATAATTCAACCAAAAGATATTTAGATGGGAACTTGTCTAATGAAATATCAAATGAATCTTCACTATAACTTGAACTCTTGTATGGCTTACCATTAAATGAAGCTTTTGATGTCTCCTTAGTAATAACTGTTGCAGGAAGTTAGAGATGAATCTTGTAAAGAATGAAAGAATACTTTGTAGATAAGAAAAATAATTTTAAGTGCCTAGCACTTTATATTTGTATGTATATATATGTATGTGTGGATATACACATATATATCCTTTTTTTTTTTACAGATTCTAAGAACATGACCATACTCAATAGGACTTTTCAAGACCAACCACTGATTATGGAGTAAGTATGTGCTTGCTTTTAAACAGTTTAAAACTTAGAAACATAAAATAAAATCTTTTATGTAAGAAATTACTTTCTTAAGTAAAATTGACACTAAATTCACTTCTTGAAGCTTATAGGAACCTGTATACATGATTTGTTTGCTGTGATGAAGTAAAGGCACAAATGAAAGAAAAATTGATTATCCTGCAGAAAGGAAGATATGGATTTTTTTTATTTTGATAACTTCATATTTGTTCCTTGTGGTATAGTGATATGTAGTCATGTATCATTCTTTAATTAAGATAGCAATTTTTGAGTTAAAGTGTTTATTGACAAATATGAAGAATATAGTGTTCCCTCCAGAAATGGGGAAAGATTTCCACATTAAGAAGAAAATGTAGTCCTTTAAAATAAATCTTCCTTTATGTTATTTATTTCCTTGAAATAAATGAGATGACTCAATCTAAATTTTGAACAAGATAATATTGGTAATGAGGTAAAGATCACTCTTGGAACATAAAATATGGTCACATTTTGATTCCCAAGTGATACCATTTACAGTTAGTAAAATCATTCCCACATCATGGGTCAAAAAAGAAGTCTGAACTAGAAACCCATAGAGTGAACTTCTGAAGAGTGCATCGTTTGATTTCTTTTATACTTGTGTGTTTTTTCATTGTTATTATAATGATCAGTGACAAGTATGAACTTTTATAGCAGCTAGGGATTCTTTTATGGGTTATTTTAAGTCTAATGTTTCCTTCACTGTCATGGAGAGACAAGAGCAGGACCTTAATGCTGTCCTTCTCATGACCCCTTTCCACCCTTTCTATATGACTCTGCTATATAGATGTATAATAGAGGTATGCAAGTCAAACACTCACTGATTGTGAATCATTAAAAACTTTATTTTAAAATAATTGCTTTTTATACATATAATTTTATTGTTAATTTAAAATTAGTTAAATTTACCTACAAAAAGGAGAGTGTTCTTTTTACCTTTACATAGGAACCAAATCTTGGTTGAACATTCCATAGTGCAGGATGTAGACCTTCTTCATTGTTTTCCAAGATGATCAATATTTTCATCTTCTAAACATCAGATATTTTCATTTTCTAAACATCAACGCTGAGAAATATATATAATAAATATATAATTTTTCTAAATGGCAGATGTTTGTTTAGGGTCATTTCAGAAATTGTTGGAAAGTCTGCTTAATACCAAGCCATTATTGAATGATTTTTTTCATGAAATTAAGTGAACAACTTAATTAATTTTAAAAATCAAACATGCTAACAATACAATTCAAATAGTTGCTAATTTGGTACTTGCATGCCGTTTTTCTCTCTGTAATTAAACCATTATGTTTCCATAACAGCACAAACTGTATACTCAGAGGACTGCAGTTCATACCATGCAGTAGGACTGATGTGAGCAAGGAGTTTCAGGCAGGAGAGCATTGGTTGCCATTGGATGGTGCCTGGTACTTGTTTTGTGTTTATAACCAAAGCTACAGTGCAGTTACATAATGCAAAAATACCTCAGATTCATCATATGTTTGGATTTAAATTAATTTTTGGTTGTATAAATTCAAAACCATTTTACTGTTGCCAAATAGTTGCACCTCCTACATCATTATGGAATCCCATTTGAGGTCACAACCCATCCTTTAAGAAGCCAAGCCCCATATTACACAAAGCTCACAGATAAACCCAAAAGGCCACAAAACTAACATTAATTCTTCCTGCTCTAAGATGCGTCAAGTATAGGTTAGCAAGAGGTTGGGCTTTTTTTGTTTGTTTTTTGTTTGTTTTTTTTTATGCTACTGCTTAGAAAGTCGAGCTGTCAGAACCCCTCTGTCTCCAAAGGTAGCTCATGCAAATAGTTCTTTTTTTTTTCCTTTTTTTTTGAGGTTATAATTACATCATTTTCTCTTTCCCTTTCCTCCATTGAAACTCTCCCACATATCCTTTCTTGCTCTCTTTCAAATTAATGGCCTCTTTTTTCTTAATTGTTGTTACATGCATGTATGTATGTACACATGTATTCCTAAATATAACCCGCTCAGTCTCTATGATGTTACTTGTGTGTATGTTTAGAGGGCTGACCGTTTGATACTAGATAAACAATTGGTATACTCATCCCTGGAGGAGACTATTTTTTCCACACTCAGGCTTCCTTAGTTACCTATAGTTCTTTGTGTAGAGTTGAAGCCTCCTGGGCTTTCACACATACACTTTAGCATGTCTGCTATTGTTATCTTTGTTCAGCTCATGTTTAGGCAGTCATGGTGAACCCTTCATAGATAGAGCATCTATGACATTTTTAGGAGACACAGTCTCACAGCAAACTGTGAGAGCCTGTTCCTCTGGCTTTCCCAGTCTTTCTGTCCCCTCTTCTGCAATGATCCTTGAGCCTTAGGTTCAAGAGTTGTGTTGTAGATGTATCAGTTGGGAATGAATGGTCTCCATCTGTTGCAAAGAGAATGAAAAGAGAAGTTTCCTTGATGAGGTGTGGGGACTATACTTATCTGTGAGGATGAGGACAAGTATTGCGAATGTAATGAGGATTGTGCTGGTTTAGTAAAGTGGAGGTTGGTAGGTTCTCCTCCTAGATCCATGACTTCACTACCTTGGGTAGTTGACTAGGTTTTGAGTACCAGATATGATTTCACTGTTGTTGAGAGGGTCTTAGGTCCAATTCAAAGAGCTGTTGGTTACTACCCGATGTGCGTGCTATTACTGCACCCTTAGGGTTATTATGCTATGCTGGTCGTTGGTGTGGTTCATAGGCATCTAGCTGGGTAGGACTGTTGGTTGCTTTTGTCCTTTGGAAGTTTGCATTGCAACCTCTGTTACCATGAAAGCTTGTCCTCAGGGAAAACGTGTTTAGGTGAGTTCTAGCTCAGGGACCTCTCGGTTGTGTGTCTGAAGAGCATGTCTTCAGCACTAGGCACTCACCTTCTACCTCCTAGGGGAAACCAAATGAAATAGCAATAGCATGTAATATTTGGGGTGTCTCTTGGACAGCTCTGATCAACAACTCAAAAGAGAGCTTGCATGCCTGGTGTTGGGGTTTTTCTTAAATGGTCTTTGACCCTTGGAGGAAGCATTGTCATAGGTGAGAATTTTCACTTAAAGTTTCATTTCAATTAAGTATATTTATTCACCAACTTAACTTGCATGTATTTTTAGGTAGATAGGTAATGGTATGATTCCTTATAATGCAAATCTAATTCTTATAGTTGCTGCAGCAGGTTTATTGCAGCTGGTGGGTCCATTAGCAAAACTAAAAGACTTTGGTCTGGAAGGAGCAACTGTCATTTCTGCTTCCTTGGCCACAAACAGACCCTGTTGAGTATGGTAACGCTCCACACTCCTGAAAGCTAAGTTAAAAGTGGCACTTTAATAAAACAGCTGCCTAATTTTTAAACTATTCTCTTTGCAGCTTCAATGGTGATCTAATTCCTGATGTATTTGGTATCACAAATGAATCCAGCCAGCCACAGATACTGTTAGGAGGGTGAGTAGGAGTATTGCTGTGTAATTAATCATATGTATTCTTGATGCTGCCAGGGCTGTGTGTGAACATTTGCTTTAATCTTTGAAGAAAAACCAACTTACTGGACATGCTTGTTTAAAAAAAAATTGTTTATGAGAGTATTTGGTCAACATGGAAGCTTTCTCAAAGAGTTTGGATTTGATCTGTAACCATTTTGTATGTAAACCTGCCTTAGTCCTTTCTGCAAGTAGCTATACAGGCTTTATAGATCTCCATGTAAATAGCAGTTCATTAGATGTTGCTGGAATTTAAATAAGATGAATAACTGTCTGCTAGGGCCATCATTGTTCTGTTAGCTCCTATACTTTAGTTCATAAGCTTTACTTCTTTATTTCATTTGTAAAATAAAAAAGTAAATGAATAATTGCCTAAAAATTTAAGCACCCCCTTTAGTTCTGGAAACTTTTCTGTGTGAACTTTGTCATTTATCAGTATATATACATGAAGGTTTTCATGTTGTTTATGGATGCAGTTCAAAGGTCTATACCTCAGTTCCTCTGGATTCTAATACAACTTTCCTCCTAACTCAGGACTAGTGATGGCAGGGTGCTTTACATGAGGGACCTTCAATCTGTTTTCTGAGGTTTTGTTTTTTTCTGCATCTGGCAAGGCAAATTTTTGTCCCTGTATAGAGAGCATATTTGTTTGTTTGCTTGGCCTTTGAGGAAGTGCAGAGAATCACCCTTGTCAGTATGTCTTCTAACAGTTATTTGGAGCTCCAACAAAGTTCTGTGTTTTTGATGCATAATATATTTTAATGATTATGTTTTCTAATGTCATTTATAGGTGTACATGAGTAAATTATATTTAAGGTGTCTTGTGGAGAAATTCTCAGATTTCCTATCACCTTTTCTAAAGGTTTTTCATAAAGAATATAAATGTTTGGACAGTTATCATAATGAACTTTTAAAAGATTGTTGTGAATCTTGAATGATTCCTCCAAACTTTACAAAATATCTGAAACCAGTCATACTCTAGAGATAACTTGAAGCAGATCTTCATTTGGTGTAGGACCATTTCTAAAAGGAACAGTATAAGTGGAAGAAAGTCATGCACTCACTGTCCCCTCCCCAGAAGGTCAGGACTCCTCAGGAAGCTCAGGCTTCTCAAAGTCAGGTTCCTGACTAAGATTGTGCTGGTGGCCTCTGCCCAGTTATTCCATGGTATCTCCGTCTTGGCCTATGTCATTGGAATATCATCACTGTAGTTTCTTTATCTGATAGATACTTTCATTTGCAGCATTTCTGTTTGATCCTTTTACAGATCCTCAGTTTTCTTGCTGAACTTTTCCACTATGCTGTTGAAACTGTTGGATATATTACTCACATCTTCATATGCTGTGTTACTTTCTTATCTAGTCCTGAATTGATTTTCTTACTTGAATTATCCTCTGTGATCACTCTTTCTTTTGGAAAGTAGGACTCTAAAATCTTCCAGCTATTTCCTGTTCTTTAGTTTCCAACAGTAAGGGCTTAGTAGGTTGTGGTGGTATCATACTGGCTTGTTTCTCACGCTTTTTCATTTTTTTGTTGTTGTGTTTCATACATTAATTGAGATGGATGTATCTTTTTGTTAGACACTAAAGATTAATTGTTATTTTCCCATCTGTTTATGTTTTCCTGATGAGTTGTCTTTGGGGGTTTGTTTCCTATTGCCAAGTTAGAGGGAAAGCCAACTATAGGAATGGAATAGTGATTTGACAGCAGTCCAAATGTAAACACACACTAAAAATACCGTTCGCTTCCTGTATGTGTCTAGTAAGGCTCAGAGGCAGAAGCACTAGCACTGTTGGGAAATGCAATGTGTATATTTTCAGAGCTAAGGCTGCTGCTAATAGTTAAAGGCAAAGAAAAGGAGGAAAGAGGGAGTAATCTATGAATGGAAGGGAAAGTATATGGGTTAGAACTATGAGAAATAATAGAGAAAATGTTATAGAGAAGATGCATGAAAAGAAAGAAGGCCAGCAAAGTGGCCCAGTGAATGTAAATGCTTGCCACCATGCCTGAGGGAGACATGACTCTATCCCCAGGACTCATACTGGTAGCAGGAGAGAACCAACTCCCCCAAGTTGTCCTCTGAGCTCCACAAACATGCTATGGTATGCAAACCCTCCCAAAATAAGTAAATATATGTATAAATTATAAGTGAAGTTATAGAAAATCTGTTAGCTAAGATAAAAGCTTAAACAAAACCAAAAAATGGATTACAGAAGTATAAATTTTAAAAATAAATTTAAAGATAAGAAATGAAATAAGAACTATTTATTATCAGTCAGTATTTCTTCCTAATTAGGATGGTTTTCCCCAGCTCCTTGGTTCTGACTTTGTGGCTGGCTCTGGAGAGTAGGGATTCTAATCTCCATAACTCAGACCAGTTAGATCTGTATTTCAATGCCAAACAGAATCTATGTGTCAGCCCTTCTAACTTTCTTTCTAGAGGTGCTTCTTAATTCTTTCTGGTGTTCTGGGGATCCCATTACCTTGTGGGATTTTATGGACTCTGGGTTACAAACCCATGCTTGGTTTTACCTTTGCCACTGATGTTTTCTGCCCGCCTCCATCCTAGCCACGGTTTGTGTTTGAAAAGACCTGTACCCATTGGGAGATTGTTTCTGATTCCACATGCTTCTCACATTCTCGTGGTGTGGCTCTCCGAGGCTGCAGTGGGTGCAGCCTTCCCTCTGTTCCTCAGACTAGTCAGTACAGGGCGTTTGCGTAGAGTCCCAGCCTCAGGTTTGCACACTGCGCTTCTGCAACAGCCAATGCTAGTCCACCATCTCTCAACCCTGTAGACCCACCCTGTGAGCCTTTTCTGCAGGCCCGGCAGTCTGCCATCATTGAAACAGCTGTTGCTTCATTTCATTTGACACTTCAAATTGAAGTCTATAAAGCAGCCAAAATAATAGTTCAAAAAGTAAAATTCCAATGTCTCCAAGGACTTTTATTAAATCAATCAGAAAACCTGAGAGTATAATATGAAAGTGTCATGGCTTATATATTTTAACTTCTTTGTTAGGTTTTTCTCTAATACTTCTTTAAATAGTATAGCTTTTAACGTTATTCTGCCTAAAAATATGTTACTTTTTGTTTCTTATAAACCATATATATCTGAGGATCGAACCCAGGGCCTTGTGCTTGCTAGGCAAGCACTCTACCACTGAGCTAAATCCCCAACCCTAAACTATATTTTTATATGCAGCAGATTAAACTAATAGTCTGTAGTTATATGACATCTCTCATTCAAATGTCAGTCACAGATTAAAAAGTAGTAGCCAAATTTTCTCTAAGTGATTTATCCTGAGGCCAACCTAATGAATATTTTAAAGATTATTTTGTGTGTGTGTGTGTATGAGTGTGTCTGTGTGCATGCATAGAGAGACAAAGAGAGAGACAGAGACAGAGACAGGGAGGGACAGAGACAGAGACAGAGACAGGGAGGGGGCGGAGAGTTGAGTACCCATTACACCAATGTTCAATTCCCTAGAGTTGGAGTTACAGGCAGTTGTGATGCTGCCTGACATGGATGGAGGAATTGAACTTGGGTCCTTTGCAAGAGCAATATTTACTCTTAACCTATAATTCATCTCTCTAGCCCCAAACAATTTTTTTAATTCACACACACAAAAATTTCTCTTGTGGTTGGAAGTGTAGTTTATTTCTAAGAAATATGATTAGCGTGCAAAAAATCCTGGGTCAATTCTCCCCGCACAAGGATGTATGTGCACACACACAGACATACCGACTTTCTGTCAGTACCATTGTGAGATGATTGTCGATAAGATAAAGCTGAGCGTATCCCTGTGAGAACAAGCATTAGTGTATTGGGCTTCCTCCAGTTAGGGTCCACATCCCAAAGGTTCCATAAGCTCCCCCAAAGAGTGCCACAAATGGAGGATGAAGCGTTAACTATGTGAACCTATAGGAGACATACCTCATCCAAACCACCACATGTGTGCAGGTGTATAAGCACAGGTGAAAAACACAGTACATATGTACAGGTGAAAAAAGCACCAGCAAAAGAAATTCTGCACTATTTAGACTTTGATTAGCAATGCAGACTTATTAATCAGGAATCAAATCTAACTTTTGCAGCTTAACTGCTATGCATTATGGATATGCCAATCCTGAGTGTATTTACTTAAATTTGGCTAGCAACATAGTTTTACAGAAAACTTGGGATGATTTTTTACATAAGGTGACAAATACTTTAAGATTTTGCTGGGAATCCCAGGGCTATAACCTGGCCTAACATTTGCTTAGAAATAGGTGACTGCCCACAGTAAAAGAAACAGAATCACTTTGGCTGTAGTTACAGTGAATGTGGTCAGTTTAAGTAGGTGGTGAGTCCCATGTTGTTGATCCAGTGGAGGTTATCTAACAGGGTGATAATAAAGCTAATAAGATGGAGAGTATAATTGTATTATGTCAAATGGTCAAATGTAAAGCTTCAGTTTGTGCCTCAAGTTCACTTTATACTGGCTTGAAACCGTGTAATAATGTATTACATTGCTTAGAAATAACATCTGGCTGTGAAGTGTTAGAACATCTTCCATAGTTACGTGAGCTGATCATTAATAAGCATTTTCTATAAAAGGATATTTGAAACTGATGTTGCATAAGCTTTCAGAATAACTTAGTACTGAAATGAAAACATTTATGTCTATAATGTTAATCAAGGGTAAAAATAAGGTTTTATGTTCAGGATTTCTCTGGATCACAGACTGGATTCAGACACATTTTTCAGTCAAACCCAAGTTTTATAACTTCATAATATTAATGGAGCTAAGTAATAAATATATACTTTACCATGTTCTGTTTACTTCACAGTGTAGTATTAAAGCAACCATATGTGTATAAAACTTTTAAAGGTATTGTAAAATTTTAAATGGATGCATAATGATTGTACATATTAATGGTGGTAATGTGATATTTCAATGCAATATAATATGCAATGATCACATAAGAATATTTATTATGTCCATTACCTCAAACATTTTTTATTGTTATTATTTCTTTTTTTGAGATTATAATTACATCATTTTCTCCTCCCCTTTCCACCACCAAAACCCTCCCATATATACCTCCTCTATTGCCTTCTTTTGTCCACTAATTATTATTATATACATATATGAATATGGTTATTCCTAAATGCAAAAATGCAATCTGCTCAGTCAATATAGTGTTACTTGTATGTATCTGTTTCCAGGGCTGACCATTTGATACTGGGTAAATAATGGGTTTACTCGTCCCTGGAGGCTCTTTCTCCCACTCTCAGCCTTCCTTAGTTACCTATCGTTCTTTGTATAAAGTGGAGGTCTCCCCGTCCACTTCAGCATGTCTATTATTGTTGTCCTTGTTTGGCTCATGTTTAGGCAGTCAGGTTGGTGAGACTTCACTTGACATTTTTAGGAGACGCAATCTCACAGCAAACTGTGAGAGCCTGGTCCTCTGGTCTTCCCAGTCTTTCTGTCCCCTCTTCTGCAATGATCCCTGAGCCTTATATTCAGGAGTTGGGTTGTAGATGTATCTGTTGAGACTGGCTCCAGATCTTTGCATTTTAATTGGTTGTTATTCTCTGTAATGGTCTCTATCTGTTGCAAAGAGAGGTTTCCTTGATGAGGGGTGAAGACTATATTTATCTATGGATATAAGGACAAATATTGAGAATGTAATAGGGATTGTGCTGATTTAGTGAAGTGGAGGCTGGTAGGTTCTCCAGGATCCATGACTTCACAACCCTTAGTAGTTCACTAGGTTTTCAGTACCAGATATTGTTGAGAGAGCCTTAGGTTCAATTAAAGAGCTATTATTTACCACCAAGGTATGGGTGCCACTACTACACCCTTGTGCTGCCCTACTGTTTGTTGGTGTGATTCATGGCAGTCTAGCTGGGTGGGACTGTTGGTTGCTTTCCTCTTTTGGAAGTTTACAGTGCAGCCTCTATTATCATTAAAGCTAGTTCTCAGGAGAAGACATCCCGATGAGTTTCACCTATAGGGACTTACTGTGGGTAACCATGGGAACATAGCAATAGTGTGTAATATTTGGGGAATTTCTTGGACAACCCTGACCAACAACTCAAAAGAGGGCTTCTCTTGCCTGGTGTGGGGGTTTTGCTAAATGGCCTTTTGGATAGAGCATTGTCAGCCCAGGTGAGAAAATTATTTAAACTATACATGTATGCTTATACACCTACTTATGTGTATTATAGTTATTGAGGTAGATTTGTGAATTTTTCAGACGTTCTCACTGTTATTTTACCTTACTACCTCCTTCTTATCTATTGTCTTTCTCCTCCTTCTCTAACTAGAGCCCCCTGGTTTTCACATTTAGATCACTTGTACCCTACTATTCTCTTCATTATTGCCCCCATAGACTCAGATGTTTGAATATTTGGACCCCATTGGTGGAATTATTTGGGAAGGATTAAGAAGTGTGGTCTTGTTGGGAAAGGTGTGTCACCGAGAACAAGCTTTGAGATTTCAAAAGCCCAGGACATTACCAGTTAACTCTCTCTGACTTCTGGTTATTGTCTCAAGATGTGAGTTCTTAGCTACTGCTCTAGTATTTTTTGTGCCTACTTGCTGCCATGCTCCCCCCAATGATGGTCATGGACTCTTAACTTTCTGAAACTATAAGCCACCAGTAAATTCTTTCTCCTTTAAGTTGCCTTGGCCATGGTATCTTATTATAGCAGTTTAAAAGTAACTAAGACAACTCCTACTTCCCCTGCTCCAAGAATGGTCCCTTTTACTTTCCTGGTTTCTTCAGTTACTTCAGTATATGTACTTACATTTGAAGATCTAGAGCTAGAAGCCTCAGATGAGAGAGAACATTTGACATTTGTCTTTCTGGGTCTGGATTACCTCACTCAATATGTTCTTTCCTAGTTCCATCCTTTTACCTGTAAAGTTCATGATTTCATTTATCTGATTAGTATTCCATAGTATATATGTACCACATTGCTTTATCCATTCATTAGTTGAAAGACATTTAAGTTGATTCCATTTCCTAGCTATTGTGAATAGTATAGCAATAAACACTGAATGAATAGTATAGCTGAGCAAGTATCTGTAAAGTAGGAAGCCAGGCACTTCAGGCATATGCCAAGGAGTGGTATAGCTAGATCATATGTTAGATTTAATTTTAGCTTTTTGGGAGTTCTCTGCGCTGATTTACATAATGTCTGCATGAGTTTGCAATCCCACCAACAGTGAATGAGGGTTTCCTTTTTGCCAGACCCCCCTGAGCATTTTTTGTCAGTTTCTTTGTTGGTCTTTGCCATTCTGACTGAAGTAAGATGAAATCTCAAAGTTGTTTTGATTTGCACTTGTCTAATTACTAGAGACAATGAACATTTTTTTGAGATATTTGTTAGTGTGCATGTGTGTGTGTGTGTGTGTGTGTGTGTGTGTGTGTGTGTGTGTACTTTTGAGAACTCTCTGTTCAGGTTCCAAGTCCAATTTTTAAATGGATCATTTATTTTTTTTTCGGATTCTTATTTCTTATATATTCTAGATATTAATCCTTTATCATATGTATAGCCAGCAAAGATTCTCTCCCACTCTATGTGCTTCTTCTTCACCTGATTGATTGTCTCTTTGGCTGTACAGGCATCTTTTAGTTTTATAAGATCCCACATGTCACTTGCTGGCCTTAATTCTTAGGCACATGGAGTCCTGTCCAGAAAGTCCTCTCCTCCATCTATATCATGTTCGGTACTGCCTGTGTTTTCTTCTAGGGGTTTCCATGTTTCAGGTTTCATTTTTAGGTCTTTGATCTTTTGGGGGCTAGTTTCTGTGCAACATGATGGATACAGGTCTAACTTCATTCTTCTGCATGTGGACATCTAGTTTTCCCAGCACCATTTGATAAACATGCTTTATTTGGAGATTTTTATTGGGATTGTATTGAATCTGTACATAGCTTTTCAAAAAATAGCCATTTTCACAACATTAAATATACCAGTCCATGAGCATGGGATCTCTTTCCATTTTCTAATGTCATTCTCTATCTCTTTCTTCAGAGGTTTAGTTTTCACTGTAGAGGTCCTTCACTTCCTTGGTTAGGTTTATTTCTAGATTTTTTTTTTCTTTGAGGTTATTGTGAATGGGTGTCCATGATCTCTTCTCTGTATGTTTGTTGATCTATAGAAAAGCTCTTGACTTGTGCATGTTGATTCTGTATACAGCTACATTGATAAATTTGTTGATCATTTCTGGAAGTTTCTGATAGAATTTTTAGAATCTCTTATGTATAATATTGTGTCATCTATAAATAAGGATAGTTGGATTTCTTCCTTCCCTATTTGTATCCCTTCAATTTTCTTCTCTTGTCTCAATCCTCCAACTAGTGCTTCAAGTATAATACTGAAAAGGAGTAGGGATAGCTGAGGGTCTTAACTGCTTCCTGACTTCGGTGAGATGGCTTCAAGTTTTTTCTATTTAGGATAATGTTAGCTGGGAGTTTTCCTGTATATAGCTTTTATTGTGTTGAGGTATGTTCCCTCTAGTCCTGTATTCTTTACAACTTTTATCATTAAAGCATATTGGGTTTTGTCAAGGCTTTTGCTGAATCTGTTGATATCATCATATGATTTTTGTCTTTAAGTCCATTTATGGTTTATTACATTTATTGACTTGCATATATTGAACCATCTCTGCATTTCAGGGATAAAGCCGACTTGGTTATGGTGGATAATATTTTTTATGTATGTCTGTATTTAGTTTTCAGGTATTTTATTGAGCATTTTTACATCTCTGTTCATCAGGAATACTAGCCTGTAGTTTTCTTTTTTCTTGTATCTTTCCCTGGTTTTGGTTTTAAAGTGATACTGGGCTTCTAAAAGGAGTTTGGAGGTGCTCTTTTTTTCTATTTTTTTAATAATTTAAAAAGGACTGGCTGTAGATCTTTTTTGAAATTCTGTAACTGTTGTGAATCATGTAACCCCTGAACTTTTTAATTGAAAGGATTTGTTAGTATTTCTATTTCCACATTTGTTACCTGTCTGTTGATCATTTCTAGTAGTTCATTTGGATATTGAACTCTTCGTGATTAAACTTTGGTTGTTTGGCTGAATCTAGAAATTTGTCCATTTCTGTTAGGTTTTCCAAATTAATGAGTACAAGTTTTTAAACTATTCCCTCATAATATTCTGATTTCTTTTCTGTGTGTGTGTGTGTGTGTGTGTGTGTGTGTGTGTGTGTCTGTTGTAATGTTTCCCCGTTCATTTTTCTTTTGTTTAGTTGGGTCAAAGGTCTGTGAGTCTTGTTTATAGTCTTGAAGAACCAGGTCTTAGATTTGTTGGTTCTTTGTATTATCTTGTTGTTTCTATTTCATTAATATCTGCTCTGATTTTTATTATTATTTGGTTTGGCTTTGGTTTTTGTTTTGTTTGTTTTTGCAGTTGTTTGAGTTGCATTCATTCTGTCATTTATTGGTGCTCTTTTTGATTTTTTTAATCTAGGTACTTAGAACTATAAATTTCTCTTATCAATCTACTTTCAGTGTGTCCCAGAGTTTTTATTGTGTTTTGTTTTTATTTTCATTTAGTTGAGGAATTTTTTTTATTTCTTTCTTGATTTCTTCTTTGACCTATTCATCATTCAGTAATGAGTTGTTCAATTCAGATGAATTTGTGTATTTACTAGAGATTTGTTTGCTGTCCATTTTATTACATAGTGGTCAGATAGGATATAGTAAGTTGCTTCATATTTCTGGATACGTAAAGATTTGTTTTGTGTACGAGGGTGTGATCTATTTTAGTGATGCTTTAATATGCTCCTTAGCCAAGTGTATATTCTTTGGTGTTTGGGTAGGATATTCTGTTGATATCTGTTAAGTTCATTTGATATATTATGTCATTTAAATTCTGATGTTTCTCTACCTTTTGTTTTCATATAAATTGTCTATTGAAAAAACTGGAGTATTAAAATCACCTATTATTGGATTAATCTCTGTCTTAATTCCATCAATACATTTTTTTTATGATATTGGTTGCAATGGAGTTTGGTACATATATGCTTAGGCTAGGAATGTCTTCTTTGCTAACTATTCCCTTGATTAGAATGAAGTTTACCCTTTTACTCTTCTAATTAGTTTTAGGTTGAAGTCTATTTTATTAGATATCATGATAATGACATCTACTTGCTTCCTGGTCTTATTTGGTTGAAGTACTTTTATTTCTTTCCACAGTCTCCTGGCTATCCGCTTACTCTTTTTAGCCTTCTATACTTTTTTTAGGTTTGGTTGGTTGAGTATAAATTTGGGGGAGCTGTTTACGTTGTGGAAAGTTTTTCTTTCTCCACCTATGGTTGATAGTTTTGCTGGGTGTATTATTTTAGGCTGACTGTCATGGTCTTTTCAGACTTGGAATGCATTGCTCCAGCCTCTTCTGGCTTTCAGAGTTTCCAGTGAGAAATCAGCTGTTATTCAGTGGGTTTTCCTTTGTATATGAATATTTTTTCAATACTTTTTCTTTGCTATGTATGCTTACTGTTTTAACTTTTATATGTTGTGGGGATTTTCTTTTCTGGTCTTGTCTGTATGGTGCTCTGTGTACTACTTGTATATGTATGCTTGTCTTTCCTTAGTTTGGAGAAGTTTCCTTCAATGACCTGGGATTCTTCTCACTCATTTGTGACTATAATTCAAAGGTTTCATCTTTTCATGGTGTCCCACATTTCCTGTATGTTCCTTGATTACTTTGCCTATATCCTCTATTTTATCTTCAAGTCCTAATATTCTGTCTTTGGCTTGTTTCAATCTACTTGTAAGGCTCTTGTTTGAGTTTCTAGTTGATTGAGATTTTCAATTCCATCTTCATTTCAGCTTGAATCCTGTTGTTGGTTGCTTTTTTACCCTTTTTACTCTTTGTTCTTTTGTGGGCCTGCCACCCAGCTCCCAAATAAATCTACATGGAGACTTATTATTTCTTATACATGCCCGGCCTTAGTTTGGCTTATTTCTAGCCAGCTTTTCTTAACTTAAATTATCCCATCTACCTTTTGCCTCTGGACTTTCATCTTTCTCTTGCTTCTGTAAATCTTACTTTACTTCTTACTCCATGGCTGACTATGTGGCTGGGTGGCTGGCCCCTAGCATCCTCCTTTCTTTGTTGTCTTGCTCCTGTCTCCTTTTTTCTCTCTTTTTCTACTTCTATTTACTCTCTCTGCCTGCCAGCCCTGCTATCCTTTATGCTGCCTTGCTATTGGACATTCAGCTCTAAATTAGACCAATCAGTTGTTTTCAGCAGGAAAAGTAACACAGCATCACAGAGTTAAACAAATGCAGCATAAACGAATGCAACACATCTTTGCATCATTAAACAAATGTTCCACAGCATAAACAAATTTAACCCGTCTTAAAATAATAGTCCACAACAGAATCCTCTTCAGTCTTTCTCTCTATTAAATTCCATTTTCACATCCTGGATTGTCTTCATCATTTCATCATCAGCCTTATGTTTGTGTTTTCTTGGGCATCACTTGGGCATTTAATCTCCTCAGGTTCTTTCTTTTTAATTTCAATGGGCTCTTTCTTTGTATCTTCTTATTCCTTAAATTCTTTGATGAAGTTTATGATTGTTTTTAACCTCCATGTTCTAGAGTTCATCTAGGCAATTCTCATTGACAGGCATTTCTACAGGATTGGTAATACTGGCTTGAACTTTTGTGTTTTGGGGTTTGTTTCTTTTGTTTTTTGTATTTTTGTTTTGGAATCTGAGCATGTTAGTTCTGTAAGTTATACAGACAGAGCAGGCTGGGGCAGAAGACAGGATGGATGTCCATGTGGGTTAGGCCTAAATGTCTGATATGCTTAGGTAGAATGAAGTCAGGTAGATAAAGAGGACTGGGCTGGTGTGCAGGATGTTCATTCTGGTCCAAGTTTAGTGTCTTTGTTAGGGCTTCTGTTGCTGTGAAGAGACACCATGACCACAACAACTCTTATAAAGGAAAACACTGAATTGGGTGGCTTACATTTTCAGCGATGTAGTCTATTATCATCATGGTGGGACATGGTGGCATGACAGCAGACATAGTGCTGGAGAAATAGCTAAGAATACTACATCGTGGCTGGCAGGAAGTGGTCTGTCTCACGGTGGGTGAATTGAGCATATATGAGGCCTCAAAGCCTGTCTCCATAGTGACACACATCCTCCAACAAGGCCACACCTCTTAATAGTTCCACTCCCTTTGGGGGCCATTTTCTTCCAGAGTACCACTTCTAGAATTTTGGGCTAGATCTGACTGGGTGTAGAGGTTGCATGTGGTATGGAGATCCAGTCGGTCTGAGGCAGGCAGGGCTGATTCTAGCAGAAGCCTCGTGATTGGTGCAGATAGGGTTGGCCAGACTAGGCTGAGGTAGTGAGTATGGTATCTGGGCTAGAGACATGTGGGAAAGGGTCAGGCAGACTCACTGGGATACAGCATGGAAAAGGATGTGCAGGATCTGCTTGGATGGAGAGGTTGGGTGTGCTGTTAAGAGGCCTGTATGTCAGGCCTGGCAGGACAGGTCCTGGCAGAATCCTAGAAGTTAGCTGCTCAGCAGACATGGGTGCCAGACTAGACTGGGGCACTGCATATAGGACCTGCTGTAGATCTTGGGGGCTGGACAGGGTCAGACTGACTCATTTTGTTATACCCTGGAAAAGGTTATACAGGATCTGGCTGGGTAGAGGGGTTGGACATAGTGTAGGAGGGGCTTGTGGGTCAGAACATGAAGGATTAGTCCTGGAAGAGTCCTGGAGATTGGTTGCTGAGCAGTGACAGGTGGCCAGACTAGGATAGAGCACTGGATGTGGGACTGTGGCTAGGTATCGTAGGTGTAGGGAGGGTCAGGCTGACTCACTGGGTTAGTCCTTGGAAAAGGATGTTGTGTAGGATTGCGCTGGGTATAGAGGTTAGATGTGGTGTGGGAGGGACCTGTGTGTCTGGATGGGTCCTGGTGGAAGCTATCTTTTTTAAATTTATTACATTTTATTTATTCATTGAATATGTGTGAGTGTGTATGTGTGCACATGTGTGCTAATACACATGTGCTTACACTTGCCGTGATGTGCAAGTAGAGGTCAGAAGACAAATGGTAGGAGTCTGTTCTTTCCTTTCATCTTGTAGCATCCAAGGATCAAACTCAGGTCATCAGGCTTGTTGTCAAGCAACTTTAGCTGTTAAACCATCTTGTCAAGCCTCAAACATTTATCATTTGTTTCTGTTACCACCATTCAAAATTGTTTTCCAATTATTTTTTAAAATTTGTTTTATTTTTCATCATGGATAGGGATGTATTGGTATGTGCATGTGAGTGCAGGTGCCTGGGAGGCCCGAATAGTGTGTCAGATTTCCTGGAACTAGAGTTACTAGTAGTTGTAAGTGACCTGATGTGGGTGCTGGGAACTGAACTCCTGTCCTCTAAAAGAGCACTGTGCACTCTTTAACTGCTGTGCCATCTCTCCTACTCTTCCTTCTTACTGACTTTTTGCCACTTTTACTGTTAGTTGTGCAAATGACATTTTCCTTCCACTATCAGAAATAACTCTGTCCTCCATTTAAGTATAGTTCTGTTATCAGTCCAAAAACAATAAATCTCTAATTTTCCATTTAACTTTTCATGTCTTTCATATTATAACCCATGATTGGATTCTTAAATCTTCCTTCATTTTTAGTACTGGTTTTATATGGTGATGCACTGTATAAACTATTACAAATATTTCTTAGTGAACTAATATATTGTATCACTTGAATCTGTCGTGTGAAAGAATATAAAAACTGAGACAACATAAATCAAATCAAATAACTCTATGGCATCTTTAACTTTATAATCAACTTTAGTGTGCAGAATCTTTTTGTAA
Organism: Peromyscus nudipes; assembly: GCA_902168325.1. Lineage (NCBI taxonomy): Eukaryota > Metazoa > Chordata > Mammalia > Rodentia > Cricetidae > Peromyscus > Peromyscus nudipes. Next base: position 22,294 of record CABHPH010126777.1, read on the forward strand.
AAGCGGCTGTGAGATGACTCATATTTTTTTTTCTTTTTTTTTAAAGATTTATTTATTTATTTATTAGGTATACAGCATGTATGACTGACTGCTGGCCAGAAGAGGGCACCAGATCTCATTACAGGTGGTTGTGAGCCACCATGTGGTTGCTGGGAATTGAACTCAGGACCTCTGGAAGAGCAGGCAGTGCTCTTAACCTCTGAGCCATCTCTCCAGCCCCGAGATGACTCATATTTTCTTAGGATTTTATTGACATCTTACCCCTTCTCATGTGTATATGTCACTGATATTTTATAATATTGTTAAAAAGAATCTCTAGCCGGGCGGTGGTGGCGCACGCCTTTAATCCCAGCACTCGGGAGGCAGAGCCAGGTGGATCTCTGTGATTTCGAGGCCAGCCTGGGCTACCAAGTGAGTTCCAGG
>CABHPH010126777.1:22816-33014 GCA_902168325.1 Peromyscus nudipes
AAAAAAAAAAAAAAAAAAAAAAAGAATCTCTAAGAATTGGGTAAAGCAGATTTTTATCAACATTTCCATGAAAATATGACATTATTTCTTTATTCCTAAAAAAATTTGCTATTAGAAATAAGTCATTTCTCCAAAATCTTGTATTTATAAAATTAATCCATACAAATAATGAAATGTTTTAATAAATGACTTACTATTTTTATTCTGCATTTCAAGGGTTATACTATAGTCCTATAAACATCTGATTTTGTCTCCTACAGTACTACCATACAATTTGGAGGGATTAATTGGATCAACCTAAGATTCTCTGAGATTCTTCACAGTGCTTTGTTTTAGGATCTGTGTGAATCTGAGTGGATGGTTTAAGGTGCTCTGAAGATTCTTCACCTCCCTTTGCCTCACACCCCAACTTTAGAAATGTATTTGTAGCAGTCATTCAGAAAAATTATCATCATATTTTCAGAAAAGCATAGTTTTATGGGTTTTGTCCAGTGAAATTTGATAGTAACATTTCACCATGAAATTAGTAAATGATTATCCTGACAAGTGTTATGGTAGACTAGGCATGGTTGCTCATGCCACTAATACTAGCTAGTACTTGGTCTGCTGAGGTAGGAGAGTTGCCAAGATCCTGGGCTTTGTAGTGAGTCCCCAGCCAGTCTGGACAATAGAGTGAGACCGTCTCTATGTGACTCTGCAGGTAAGAGCACTTGCCACCAACTCTAAAAAAAATGCCCATTGTTGGGCATGGTGCTTCACACCTGTAACCCCAGTACTTGGAGGCAGAAACAGGAAGATCACAGGAAACTTCAGGCCAGAGTGAGTCACTGTCTTAAAAGAGGAGGGGAGCTCATTAAATATGAAAGGAAAGATATAAAGTTTGATCTGTGGGTTTGAAAGTATAAGGGAGCATTCTGATTACCTCTGGAAGTCTTTGTCATCAATCTTTGGGATGAAAGGCCACTTTCCTGTTATGATGTACCTACCCTAAAGATGGAGCACTGAGAATAACTGGAAGGGGTTTTTATTTACTGTTTGTCAAGATCATTAAGAAATTTGTTGTTTTCAAGTTTTGAACAAGTTTTCATAGTATATACATTCCTTTTATTAATGTCATAAATTTTATGTTTAATGAAATGAGAAAATGCTATTATTTCTGATTTTTATACTCATTTAATTATTGTACTCTGAAAGCAAGACACTAGGCCTCAGTGGACATACATTTACTGAAGGACCACTATGTCTTTTATTATACTTGTTAAATGAATTATTACATTGTATTGCAAAAAGAGAAGGAAATATCTGAAGCTTTCTGGATATTCTTTTTTGTGCCAAACCCTGTCTCTTATTATCTGCTGTGACTGGAATTTCTTAAATAGTTAGCATTCAGTGATGAGGTGATCTTTGATAAGTGGGTAGATTAGAAGTCATTTCAAATAGCTGTTACCATAGGCAACCAAAAGCTACCTTGGCATTAATTACATGTAAATTCATCCTTTGATAAATGCTATTCTTTGAGAGAAAAGGTGATGATGCCCACAAATTAGAACACTTTGACATAATTATGTTTTCTGTGGGGGGAAGTTAATTGAAATCTACAAAGGTCAAGAAGTGTTAGTGAATAAACTTAATATTGGCTTGGAACTCTCCATTTTATTTTCATCTCTAGCCTTCCTTCTGTTTTAATCAGCAGCAGTGTGTGACAGTAACCTTCAAGAGCAGTTGAACATTTACATGAGATTACAGTTTGTATTGTTCACTTGCCTGCAAAATATGCTACCTGCTTCTTATTTCTAAAAGGCTGTGATGTGCACATAGGGCAATTTCAAAGATGAGAGAAGTAAATTTTATTATCAACTATAGATTTTAAGTAATTTACTTATGATTGGACCATCCTAAAATGCACTGCCAAAATAAACAGCAGCTCTTCCCTGTCTCCCCTTCTTCATCAGCTCTCAGAATGGTAAATGGACATTGCGTATAAATTAAACTCTAAGGGTTAGTTAGTTACCACCTTTTAAGTGATGCCCGTGTAAAAACAGTAGAGCATAGACAAATAGAAAACTTAAAGCACTGTGAAGAAATTGAAACATTAAAGAAAGCTAGAGTATAATGAGTACTTTTTAGGAGTTTCATGTTCAGATATCAAAAGGGACTCAGAAGAAAGCAGAGGAAGTGATTGGTTTGTCAGGATTGGGTCATTTTGTCAGTTTCTGGCTGCATCAAACAGCAGCTCAATCTAAAAAAGCCACTGGCCATCTGACCTCCTTATATTCCAAAAGATGGTAGAAATCTAGATGTTGGTGTGACATCTGATAGGTTGAGGGTTTGGGTAGTTTTATATGTATTACAGCAGTGAAAACTCTAGACGTTTGAGGAACTGTGGGTCAAACACATATCTGTGCTGAATTTCAGTCGAAGTCTGTCACTCTGTGACCTTTTCTTTACTGTTAATAGGAAGTATAAATATACAGTTAGTTAAGTAAGCCCCAGGACAAAATGTCACAAATGGAATTGTTGAAATATTTAAGCTATAACTTCCCTCAAATAAACTAGAGACTATGGGAATGAGACCTGTAGCTTCTTGAAGCATAGTTACATGATCAGTCTCATTGAGGTCAGTGTCAGAAAACCTGCTTTTAATTCAATTGAAGCTAATTTGTATGCTAGTTGGTTTTGATTTTACTCTCTAGTCTAACTTAAAAGATTATATGTGTGCTAAATTGAATATGAACAAAGATTCTAAAGAAGAGGCTACTGTTTCTTGCTTTAGGGAGAGAAAGTTTTTACTTGACAAGTACTTATTCTTTTCCCACATTCAGCCTTCTAAGAACAAATTACTTTGTTCTGTCTTTTTGCTTTCCAAAAATACCAAAATCAGCCACAAATAGAAACCTTGGTTCCTGGTGGACTTACCAGTAGATACACATCTGAAGACAGTGACTCTCTGTCTCCCAGAATCCATTAGCAGGCAGTAGTTCAGCAGGGAGGTGGACCCCAAGAGCCCCTCCTCCATCTATGACTGGCTGTTGGCAAATTCAGTCTTGTGTGGACAGCATTATTTTTAGCACCTTGAGCAACCAAGTCTCTGTATTCATTTACTGCCATCCATTGTAAAGAGAAGCTTCCCTAATTAATACCAAAAGCAGCTTACAATCACCATTCTGGTGATGGTAAAGTGATTTCTTATGGTGGCGCTAATTAGCATTTCCCTAATGATCAATGATGTCGTGCATCTTCAATGGAGTAGCCAGTTTTTTTGGTTTCCTTGTTTATTATTTTAAGATTTATTATTTTTATTATTTTAAGTTATGTATGTGTTTATATTGTGCCTGTGATTGCATGTGTCCACAGAGGCTAGAGGCATAGGATTTCCTGGAGGTGGAGTCATGAGCAGTTGTGAGTTGCCTGGTGTAGGTGCTGGGAACTGAACTAGGGTCCTCTGCAGGAGCAGTACGCTCTGTTAACCATTGAGCCGTATCTCCAGCCCCTTGGCTAAGTTTCTATTTTTTTGTTGTTGATTTGGGTTTTGATGGGAGTGTTTTGTTTTTGTTTAGTTTGGGTTTTTGAGACAAGGTCTCAGCTGGCCTAGGCTGACCAGGAACTCATGTTACCCAGGCTGGCATCAAATTTATTAACCTTCTGCCTTAGTCCACTGAATGCTTGAATTAGAGGCATTCATCACCATACCCAACAGTTCTAAGTCTTTGGGGAAGTTTTTAGTCCTTTGCCCATTTTAAAAATAGATTGTAGGGTGAGTAGTGGTTCACTGGGTAAAGCATATGCCATGGGAGCCTGAAGACAATAGATCCCTAGATCTCATACAAAAGCCTGGTTGGGCATAGTGGCCTCCTATGATCCCAGCAAGTGGGAGATAGAATTTCCAGGTGAGCCAGGCTAAACCAGACATTTAGTTCTGGGTTCATCTATAGACCCTGCTTGATGTTTAAGGTGGAAAGTTATCAAAGACAACTCCCACTGTTAACCTTGGACCTCCACATGCACTTACACATGCATGCATATACACTAGCATGTACCAAGTTGACATAAACACCAGGCAGCACAATTGACTCCTTGTCAACTTGACATACAAACACCTCACTATTCAACTATAACCTTTCCTTTATTGTCCATCTTCAAGGCCTCATATTAATAACAACATTACAATATAAAACACAAAAATAACTTCCAAACTCCCAGTCTTTAAAAGTTCAAGTACATTAAAAGTTCAGTCTCTTTAAAACACCCAAAGTCTCCCAAAACTTCCAGAGTCTCTAACTGTGGGCTCTTGCAAAATCAAAACTAAGTTAAATACTATTTACTCAAAGACGAAGAACCAGGCACAGTTACATTCAAACCAAAGCTTTACACAGCATTATAAAGCTCAGTGTCAAACTTCTGAGACTCACAATCTTCTAGGCTTCAAAGCCTTGTCACAGGACCTATAGCTCACATCAAAGGCTCAAGCCAGCTCCACTCTACAACTGCTGCTATTCTTGGTAGTTGTGCCATGGTACTGGCATCTCCAAAATGCTGAGGTCTTCAATGTAGCTGGGATGCACCTTCACCAATAGACTCTCCCGGACTCTTCTGGGATTTTGACTCTGCCATATGGTCCTAAGCCTCAGCTTCTCTCCATGTCCCCTTCAGTCCCAGGGCTTCCACTTCAACTAAGGCTGTATCTTCACCACTGGCCTCTCCTAGTTGCTCACAGTGCAAGCCTCTGCTGCTGTGCTTGATCCCTTCAAGCCTTCATGACCAGTACCACCTGGGAAACTCTTACATATTACCAGGCTTTACTGCCAACATGTGGTATAGTCTTGGCCCCTTCTGGATCATAGCTTCTTCGTACTGACCCTGAGGAAACAATTCCCAGAAGATTTTGCCTCAATGATGCTGCTGTCTTCTTAGTCACAGCTAATTCTTCAACCCCAACTGACCAGTATCAGTTATCCCAGGAAAGCAAAGGCTTAATTTTAGTGGGTTCTTAATTCAAAGTACCGCATGAGCCACCATGATAGAGTATTGGTGGGATTTTGAAACTTGACAGGCCAGGTCTTCATTATCTGTACTTCTCTCAGAATTATTCTACATTCCCACAACAGCTCATTAAGTTCTAAACACGCTGGCTTTTCTGGCTCAGAGTCCTTCTATAATCATCCCCAAAACATGGTCAGGTCTATCATAGCAATACCCGACTCCTAGTAATAATCTTCTGTCTTAGTTACTTTTCTACTGTTGTGATAAACACTGTGACAAGAGCACCTTGAGGAGGAAAGGGATTATTTCATTTTACAGCTTGTAATCCATCATTCAGGGAAGTCAGGGCAGGAACTGAGGCAGAAACCATGAAGGAACATGCTTACTAGCTTGATCCTTCATGACTTGCTCAGCCTGCTTTCTTATAGTTCCCAGGACACCAGCCTGGGAGTGGCACCACCCTCAGTGCCACAGGGATCTTCCACATCAATCACAAATCAAGAAAATGCCCCATAGGCCTATGTAATGGGGCATTTTCAATTGTGGTTTTTACCTTATAATTCTAGCCTGTGTCAAGTTGACATAAAAACTATGCATCAAACTATGTTTTTATGTCAGCACATAGTCCTTTCACCTTCCTTTGATGCATACAATTTTTTTAAATTTCTAATGGTATAGTTTATCTATTTGCTTTTAAAGATTTATTAATTTTATTTAGTGTTTGAGTGTATGTCTGTGCACCACATGCATGCCTAGTACGTGAGGAAGTCAGAAAAGGGCATCGAATCCCTAAAACTGTAATTAGGAATGGCTGTGAGCTGCCAGGTGCGTGCTGGGAATCAAACCCCAGTCCTCTGCAAGAGTAACTGTTCTTAACCACTAAGCCATCTCTCCAGCCCTCATCTGTTTGCTTTTGTTGTGTGGTGATGGCGAGGGAGACAAGATTTATGAATTCCTTACCAAGGGCATGATGTTACATATCTTTAATCCCTGCACTAGAGAGGCAGAGGCAAGTAGATCTCTGTGAGTTCTAGGTGCCTTGGATACATAATGAGACTCTGTCTCAGGACAAATAACTTTCCTTGCCATATCCAAAGACATTAGTATTTTCTTTGCATTTACTTCTAGGGATTGTACAGTTTTACCTTTTGGGTTTATTTTGACTTAATATTTTGCATATATTGTGAAATAGACTTCAAATCCATTCTCTCTCATGTTCTAAATAATCATCATTCTTTAAACCACTTTTATGAAATAAAATTATTTGCTTTCTTATTTTACAAAAGAATCAAAGGCCAATATGAGCTAAAACCATAAATCTTTTAGAAGAAAACACATAAATCTTTATGACATTATATAGTACCAAAAGAATAAGTAACAAAAAGAAAAGTAGATGGAGTGGGATTCATCAAAACTAAAAACTTATTTCTAAGATCACCATCAAGAAATTGAAAGACAACCTGAGACTGGAAAACAGTGGTGTCTAACATCTAATATCCAAAGAACTCTAATGAATCAATAACCAAGCAAAGAGAGACACAATTGAAATATCAGCAGAGGATTTGAACAGTTATTTCCCCAGTGAAGAACTACAAATGGTCAAGAAACACATGAATATGCTTGAGCTCATTAGCCATGAGTAAAACACAAAGCAACCCTTCTGGGATGGTGGGCAAATTTTCAAAGATTCAGCAGTAAAAACATTCCTTCTCTGCTACAGGATGGTAATACAAGATAGTAAAATCACCTTGGAAATAGATTGCATAGTTCCTCAAAAAGTAAACATTGTAACCCAGAAATTCCACTCCAGTTGAAAGCATTTCATCTAAAAAAAAAAAAAAAATCTTAAAAATGAACAAGCAAAAGTAGAAGCAACCAGATGTCCCTCACCAGATGACTGAGTAAACAAACTGTAAACCCATACAGCAGAATGTTAAGTCCACAGTAAAGAGAATTCAGGGTTTGCCGGGCAGTGGTATTGCACACCTTTAATCCTAGCACTCAAGGGGCAGAAGCAGGCAGATCTCCGGGTTTGAGGCCAGCCTGGTCTACAGAGTGAGTTCCAGGACAGCTAGTGCTACACAGAGAAACCTTGTTTTTTGTTGTTGTTGTTGTTTGTTTTTTTTAACAAGAAGGATTTATTGTTTTGGTTTTTTGAAACAGAGTCCAACTGAATAGCTCTGACTTGCTTGGTACTCACTATGTAGAACAGGCTGGCCTTAAACTCACAGAAATCTGCCTGCCACTGCCTCTCAAATGCCACCACACCCAGATTAAGAATGCAATTCTGATGCATGCAGTGTGAATGAACTTGAAAATTAGAGAAGCTGCATATAAAGTGCCATCTGTTGTGTGTACATTTATGTGCAGCGGCCTGGGTTGGGAAATATTAAGGTGCAAATTAGTGGTTGCCAAAGGAAGGAAATGGGGAGTGACTAATGCATCCGAAATTTCTTTTTCAAATGAAAATGTTTTGGACTTTGAGAGAAGCAAGGACTTTACACTGTGAACACACTAAAACCCATTGGATTATAAATATTAAAAATGTCAATTTTATAGTATATGAAATAATTATTATGAAAAATATTTTAATTGATCATATGCCAATATTTTTATACTTTAGTACAATACTTACTTGGTACTTTCCCTAAGAAAATTTTTTTTATATTTTAGAAATTTATCTTGGCATCCTGCCTTGACTACTAAAAGTAAAATGAGGAATCCACACTCTCATGCATTTATTGATCTGACTGAAGACTTTACAGCAGGTGAGTTGTACAGAAATGAAACATTTGTTTTGATCTGCCTAAGAATGATGGGATTTTGTATCACATTAGAAATCATTTCTTAATCCCACTATGCTATGATCAAACCTTTAAAAAGTTACAATGTAAAATAAGTAGCCAAAGGTTAATATCCTGGAAATAAGAGGAAGTATTTAGTGTGATAAATGTGATATGACCTTACTTCTTACAGCTTTTGTTGCGTGTTAACCACCTGCTAATTTGAATTCTTCACTGTTTAGGAATTTTTGATAATTTGGACATATGTTGCTCAATATTACTTTCCCTTTATATTTAAATTTTTTACTAATAAATACCATAAAAGTAATGGCTGAAAATTATTTCGCTTGTATCCTGAAAAGGGGCATTTAAGAACTGTTGTTGACTGTGGTGCTGCACTTGCTGGCTAATTTACCACGGAGCTACTTCTTCAGGCCTGAAAATTCTTTATTGTGGGAAATTTTAAACATATAATACTGTGATATGTACACATTTACCCATTACCTAGCTTTAAGAATTATGAATGCTACATATATGCAGATAATTTTTATCTGTATACTACCTACATGTCCCTTCACCCCAGAAAACTTTAAAGAAAATCACAAACTTATCATTTCACTTGTGAATACTTCAATATGTACTTCTAAATAAGAATATAAGTATTTTAAAGGTTTATTTTTATTTAGTGTCTATAAGAGTTTTGCCTACATGTATGTCGTGCACCACATGAATGCTAGTACCCAATGAGGCCAAAAAAGGGCACTGGATCCTGGAGTTCAAATGATTGTAAGCCACCATGTTGGGTCCTGGAACTTAACCATGATCCTCTGAAAGAGCAGCAAGTGCTCTTGACCAACTGAGCCATCTCTCCTACCCCAAGAAAAAGTTTCCTTTATCTCCATCAGTAGATTATTCTGAAACCAAAATGTTTTATACTAATAATTTAATAGTAAGTATGCAGTCATTATTCAGAATAACCCTATATACTCCTAAATTTTTTTAAATAAAATCTGGAGCTAAACAGAATATCATGCAAAGAAATGTTACCAATTTGCAGAAGTATCTCTTTTCTGAGTCTGTGGTGGTTTGAAAGAAAATGGCGCTGAAGGGAGTGGCACTATTAGGAGGTGTGACTTTGTTGGAGGAAGTGTGTCACTATGGAGGTGGACTTTGAGGTTCCATATATGGTCAAGCCACTCCCAGTATCTTAGTTCACTTTCTGTTGCTTGCACAAGATGGAGAACTCTCAGCCACCTCTCCAGCACCATGTCTGCCTGCATGCCACCGTGTCTCACCATGATGATGATAGACTGAACCCCTGAATTTTAAGCCACCCAATTAAATGTTTTTCTTTATAAGAGTTGCTGTAGTCATGATTTCTCTTCATAGCAATAGAAACCCAAACTAAGACACGTGGTGTCCCCGCCAGGCGGTGGTGGCACACACCTTTAATCCCAGCACTTGGGAGGCAGAGGCAGGCGGATCTCTGTGAGTTCGAGGCCAGCCTGGTGTACAAAGTGAGTTCCAGGAAAGGCGCAAAGCTACACAGAGAAACCCTGTCTTGAAAAAAAAAAAAACAAAAAAAAAAAAAGATTTGTGTCCCCATGGTGTTACTGTGTTGCTCTGTCCTTTTGTTTCAGTAGTTAGATTTAGAGTCTTGACCATAGTCTGTGTTTCACTTCATTAAGAAAATGTGTAATTTTTTTCTGTTATAATGCTAGTGCTAAAACTAAATAGTCTTTTCAAGCTACTGAGCACAGATCAGTATAATCCCTCATGGTTCTAGGCAGCATGGCAGTCATGTCAGAGCCCTTGTTTCAGTTGGAGTGGCACGATGTCTTTCACACCTCTATATAAGAATTAGCTGGAATTGTCTGTTAATAAAAAGAACTGCTGCCATCCTCTCTGTAGTCACCTGAAGTACAGTTGAGACAGGCAAAATAAGTGATTAAAGACGTTTATTCTCTCATCCCATCAACTTCGGTCAGTCAGAGACTCATAATCCAAGTTTTCAATAACATTGCAAATCAGGAAACTAATTGCAACTTATTAAATCAGGCCTGGTCGCTTCTAGCAGTATATATCTCCTTTTAAAAGTATCATGTAGCCAGGTGTGTTAATGTTTGCTTATAACCCTAGCACTCAGCCAAGGCAGGAAGATAACAAAAATCCAGGCTAGCCTGGGCTACACAGACTGTCTCAAAAACCAAAAGTGTTCCATGGCTGGCAAGAAAACAAAGTAATTAAAGGCACCTGCAGCCAAGCCTGATGATCTGAGTTTAATTCCAGGGACCCATGTGAGAGAGGAAGAGAACTGACTCCTGCCGATTCCCCTTTGACCTCCCCATGTTTGCCATGGCACATGCAACACACACACAAAATAGAAGCAATAATGTTTACCAAAAAAAAGTATTCTATGATGAAACACTTTTTTT
>CABHPH010126778.1:0-10000 GCA_902168325.1 Peromyscus nudipes
CAGACAAATAGGCTACCTTAGGGTAAGACAGGCAGCCACACTAGAACATGTGGAATGGGATGTACTTGTTGGAATGGGGTCAGATAGGCAAATGGCAGACTGCTAGGCCAAAGGTGGATGGATAGGGTAAGCTGAGGAACAGAGGAGTCACAGGCCAGGCAACAGCAAACTGGGTGAAGTGGGAAAATGGGTGTCCATGTGGACTAGGGTAAGCTATGGAGCAGAGCAGGCTAGGAGGCAGATGAGGTGAGGTGAGTGAGAACCTGACCTGCCACGTGGAGTGATGCAAGCCAGAAATGGAAACACTGCTAGCTCCTGTAGAAGCAGACTAGGAAGAGTTGGGGGAAAATTCCCATTGGCTGACCATGAAGCAGTGGGCTAGTCTGAGTAGGATGCACGAAAACAGGATAAGCAGGCATGGGAGACAAGTGGGATGTTACCGCGGTAGACTAGGGTAACTGGTAGACCAGGTTATGGTAGGTCTGTAGTGGGGTCTGGGAGACAACAGTGCACTTGATGGAATGGAATGGCATGAGAAGATCAGTGTGCACTGGGGAATGTGTTGTACTCGATGGAGTAGAACAGCACTCAGCACCACAGAATGGCAGACAGAACAGGGGGACCCTGAACCAGGCTGGTTGCAGGCAAAGGGGTGGGATTACAGTGATGTGGCTGTACAGCAGGGTGACTTGGGCAACCAGGCAGCCTAGCAGACAGACCATGCCAAGGAATTCTGGGAAAATGCCCCAACTGGTAGGTTAGTTGGTCATGTGAGAGAATAAGCTGGGAAACAGCATGTGGAGTGGGCTGCAGTGAGTGGAGTGGACTAAGTGAGGCTTGGGAAGCCTGCTAGGATTGCCTGGGGAGCAGGACGAGGGTCTTCTGGGGGCAGTCACAGTGACTGGGCAGGAGTCAGCTGGCTAGTGTGCTAATATTAACTGGTCAGGTTGGCAGGGCAAGACATGAGTGAGGGTAATTGTAGGCTGTCAAGCCAGGCAGAGATAGTTACCAGGGTTAGTTAGAAGCCTGGAAGAATGTTGTGTCGATATGCTGACTGGGTTTTGGTCAACTTGACACAGACTCAAGTCATCTGAGAGGAGGGAACCCCAATCGAGAAAATGCCTCCTAAGGTTGGCTGTAGGCAAGTCTATAGGGCGTTTTTTGAATAAATGACTGATGGGGGCGGGTCTACACATTGTGGATGGGGATACTCCTGGGCTGGTGGTCCTGGGTTCTATAAGAGAGCAGGTTGAGCAAGCCATGAAGAGCAAGCCAGTAGGCAGCTTCCCTCCATGGTCTCTGCATCAGCTCCTGCCTCCAGGTTCCTGCTCTTTTTGAGTTCCTGCCTTGGCTTCCGTTGGTGTAACTTGGAGTGTGTGAGCAAAAGAACCCTCTGCTCCCCAGGTTGGCTTTGGTCCTGTTTCATCCCAGCAATAGAAGTCAGGACAATGGAGACAAGCGGTTAGTCTGGGAAACGGGCATGTGACAGGGCAGGTGCAGCACCAACGCCATGCAGCACTAGGCGGCAACACCACGTGTTCTCCACACCCCAAGGGCATGAGGAGTGGGTGGATAAAGAAGGGAGGAATGTCGTGTCAGACAACAGCCCTACTGATGCCAGCACTTGGGGACCACCTATGTAAGCGCTGACACTGGCAGCCATGAGCCACACAAGACGCTGACAGGATGACATTGGGCAGGGAGGTAGGGAAGAGTCCAGGGACGCTGGGGTCATTAGGAGCGATCCCTTTGGAGGAGCAACGCCATCCCTCTCCGCCTTTATGTTTGTCGCACATTCCTACTCAAATACACATCTCCCTTACTCTCGGCACTTTTTTAGCCTGAAAGGAAGGTGGAATCCCAGGAAACGTTTCTAACACTGACAGCAGGGTGGCGGTTTTCTCAGAAAGTATTGTCACTCTAGACAGGCTAAAGAAATGACCAGGGAGGGGAACTATTTCCCTGCATGATTTTCCAGTGGACACAACTCAGTGGCAAAGAGAAAACAGCAAGGTTTCAGAGAGCCATAGAAGCACCCGTCAGAGCCTGTGTAAGTGGCATCTACTGCTGCAGATGCTTCCCAATGTCGTCTGCAGCAACAGCTCCAAACGCACTGCTTACCGAAAGCTACCAAAATTGTTCCATTCTCATGGAATTAACTGTTGTTTGTAGGTGACACATCTTATGGCAAGGAGACCTCTGCTCTCAAGCATATGAAAGTCAGTGACGGGGAGGAGTGGCTGCCACAGACTGGCAATAAGGCTCAACCTAGAGTTAAACAGAACCGAAGGTTCTTTTCGAGGCACATCACATCCATTTTTTTTTTGTTTCTTTTCATTTTTCTTTATTAAGAAATGTTCTACTCACTCTACATACCACCCACAGATCCCCCCTCCTCCCTCCTACCACCCTCCCTCCCAAACCACCCCACATCCCCACATCCCCCAAATCAACATCTCCCATGGGGAGTCAGCAGAGCCAGGCACACTGAGCCTAGGCAGGTCCAAGCCCCTCCCCACTGCTCCAAGGCTGTGCAAGGCGTCACACCACAGACACCAGGCTCCCAAAAGCCTGCCCATGCATCAGTAATGGATCTCAATCCTCCTGCCTGGGTGCCCCCCAAACAGCTCGAGCCAAACAACCATCTTCCATATCCAGAGGGCCTAGTCCAGTTCCATGGGGGCTCCACAGCCACTAGTCTACTTTGGTGACCAGTCTAATGAATACCCTAACCATCATCATAGAGCCTTTGTCCAGTGACTGATGGAAGCAGATGCAGAAATCCATGGCCAGGCTCCAGGCTGAGCTCCGGGAATCCAATCGATGAGAGAAAGGAGGGATTCTACAGGCATGGGACGTCGAGATCATGATGGAAAGACGTGCAGAGATGACTGGCCACACTAGTGGAAGCCCATGAACTGTAGACTAGTGGCTGTGGAGCCCACATCCATTCTTAACAAGAGCCCAGGGAGCCGGGTGGAGGTGGCAGGGACGGCACACACCTTTGATCCCAGCACTTAAGAGGCAAAGGCAGGCGGATCTCTAAGTTTAAGGCCAGCCTGTCCTACAGAGGGAGTTCCAAGACAGCCAAGGCTACCAATAGAAACTGTCTGAAAAACGAAACAGGAAAAAAAAAAAAAACCAAAAAAAAAACCAAACAAAACAAAACAAAACAAAACAAAACAAAAAAAACCAAAAAACACCCAGAGAACCAGGTCACCTCTCAGAAGCACATGGGGGGACTTGGTGAAAGTTGAATTAACCCAGCCCTTTCCCTAAACACAATCCCCAAGTCATCTAAAATCTATACCATACATAGCACACATACAGTACACACAAAAGACACTACTTCATCAGAACATTTATTGGGGGCAATCAGTACCATTAATAAGAGAGATTATTTCTGGGGAAGGAAGGAGTCCCTACAGTAAAGGGCGGTGCTGCCCAAGGAGAGGAGGTTTCGTTGAGGCCCTGGCTACCTGTAGGGTGCAGGTGGGTGTGGCTGTAAAACCATACCTTTGTGGGACAGTCTGTCCCTGTCTTCTACCCATCTCTTTTGACCAACAAAAGCAGTGGCCTGGTTGTAGGACCTGGGACTTGGCCCCTTAGGGCAGGTTGCTTGGTGGTGGAATGGATACCCCTGCACTGGCTCGGCTGGGACCCAAGATACTTTCTTTGGATTAGTTTTCACAGGCTTGATAGGAGGAGATAAGGGCACATGGGGGCGCACGGTGTCTGTTGCAATATGCCTATGTCCCAGTTGCTCCTTGGGGACTCTCCCAGGGTCTCTCGTGGCTTTCTGAGCTACAGTGTTCCCTGGAAAGGTAGCTCTCGACTTCCACAGCTCTGGGTCCTGCAGTGATGATGATGATGGAGAAGCACCTTTTCTCAGGACTGTTTCCTGACCTTTGCACTTTCTGTCAGGAGAAAGCCACTGCAGAAAGTGTTTGATGTGCCTCCTGAACTGGTGTTCAGGAGGAGTCAGGGCCTTCACTGGCAGGGGGCGGATGGGCTTTTCCCCGTAATTCCCCTGGCTTGGGCTGTCCTGTGAATGGCAGCTCTTCCCATTGGCCTGTAATGTCCCAGACCTTGTAATCCCTGCTCCAAGTTCTTCTGCTTTCCACGTAGCAGGCCATACTTTCTTGGCAGACGGAGGGATGTCCTTGTCCTGGCCCTTGCCTAAGATGTGAGGAGGCATCCAGGGCTCCTGTTGCTGCACCTGAGGAGCATTCATGGGTCCACAGGAAGGGCTTTGGTCATGCATGAGTAAAGGTTTGTCAGTGAATTTATCGGAGGCAGGGAGCATGTCATTTGGGGGCCCTAGAGCTTGGATGGGCAGTCTGCTTTCTGCTTTAAATTTCTCCTCCCTAGATACCTGACTATTGCAGTCAGATGTCTGACTTTCCTGGAAACCTGGTATTTCCTTCTGGGCCCTTCCAGCTACCAGAGTACTTTGTACTTTTGTTGTATTCCCATCTGCCCCTTGCGCACTCTTGCACTGGCTGGTGTTCAGGATCATGGTAGGTTGTGGTTGAAGACCACTGAGCTGCCCTCTCTTGACTATGTTACTGACCTTGTTGGATACAAATGTGTTTTTGTCATTCATATTTGTTCCTTGAGGCCCCTGGACTGTTTTGCTGGAATCCAGTTGCTTACCCACTGGCACAGGGCCAGCCTCAGTGGATATTCTGGGCACATCTGGGCTATGTCTATTGCTCTCTGACTCTTTCAGTCTGATGTTGTCTAAGCCAACGGATGCCTGATGCAGAACAGACTTTGTCATTGTATATGTGCTTTTGACATGTCCATCCTTGAGATGCAGGGTAGTTTCAAGTTTTTTCCGACATTGTCTCACCTGTGAGGTTCTTGAAGGTTTGCCTGACAGACTGCCTGGGTGGCTTCGTAGGTTCATCTTACAGTCAGATTGCAGGCCCTTAGAGTTACTCCACAGACATCTTTGGGCAATCTCTGGACTCTGTCCTTGTGCCTTTACCATTTTTCCCTCTAGAGAGAGACTCTCTGAGTACCTCTCTCCAGAGCTTCCAGGTTGGTTTGACGCAGTGTCGTGTGGGTCTTTGCTCTCCTGGTGCTGAAAGAAAGAGGCCCATGAGAGCCCGTAGCTGCACGGAGTTGACTCTGAAAGGTCAGGATTCACCCATGGCTGAGACTTAAAGATCCTCTGAGGCAGGCCCCAGCGCTGTAGGATGAACCGCTTTTGAAGGTGGCGCTCGAGTTTCTTCCGGAATGCATCAGTCAGGGGGAAGTCTCCAGGAGGAACGGACCTGGGAGCATGGGTCTCGGAGGACTGCCTGACCAATGAGAGCTTGGAAGGTAGGAGACAAAAGTCTTCCTGAGATTTTTGGACCACTGAGGGTAAACCCCACACCCTCTCCTGTACCTTTGTCATAATGCTGCACTCTAGGTGGTGGATTTGGGCTTGCAGCAAAGTTTTTGTCTTGTCTTGGGACCTATGAAAATACACCCCACAGATCCTAAGCTGAGATTGAGAGGAAGATGATGTCCCTGGAATTGGAGGTTGAAACTGGGTCTGGGACATGGCAAGCAGGACACCTTGGGACTGAGATTGGGCCAACGTCTGTGATGGGCTCTCAGGCAAAGACAGAGGTGTGGGAAGAGTCAGGACTGAGGAGTCTGGGGTTCCGTTGAACCAGATGTAGGTTGAGGAACAGTGAGCCGACAGTGTACTGATAGCGTTCATGGACTCGCTGTGGAGATATGGGAGACCCCAAAAGTGCTGTGTAAACTGGGGTTCTGACTGGTCTTCAGTGGTTTGAGCCTGAGCGAGCCCCTGGTGTGTGATCAGCTCACTGAGCATGCTTCTGCTGCCCCCCAGAGGAAGGGAGCCTCCTGAGTTCTGCAACTCAGTAGCGGACTCTGGGATTTCCTCCCAAGTTGTTAGTGCTTTTTGGAAAGTTTCTGCTTTTTCTTCCCCATCCTTCAGCATAAGGAAGTCAGCCTGACTTTCGTCTCGTCTCTCAAGCAGCACCAGGACTTTGGGGCTGGGGAAAGAGAGTTTTCCAGACGTTGTGAAATAATCTGTGGTTTGTCTCCCCCAAAAAGCTTTCGAAGAGTGGGCGTTAACCAGGCATTCCGACTGTGATGAGAACTCTGTCACGTAACCACAAGCTCCTTTGTCTGTTGTGGCATTGACAAACCACTCACTCGGACTGCCCACCATGGATGGAGTGGTTTCCAGTTGTGAAAACCCTTCTGTTTGAGGAAATGTGGGAAGCGGATGAGATGGGATGTGGTCCAGTGGGGAGTCAGTGCTTGGGAGAAGAACAGGCTCTGACAGCAGAGCGCCACCTTGTGGTGCATACAAAAGTGTGTCTGCCAAGGGGGTGACATTGTTAGCTGGGAGAATGGTGGGAGGAGGAGAAGGTGCAGGTGACAGAGATGAAGTGTGACATCCTGGAGGGCTCAGTGAGCGGGGAGGGGACAGAGAAGCTGTGGAAGGCACACTGGATGCAGAGGCAGCACCATCTTCAAGGGTGGCCCATGACAGAAGATGACTGACCTTGGCAGTTGCTCCATTGCACACATCACAGCAGGGGTCTGGGCAGAGCACTTGTCGAAAGTGGGAGGCATCGTACAGCCGTCCAAACGGGCTGAAGAAGACAGAGTTCAGGTCTGTGGTCAGGACCTGTGTTCTAGTTATCTTCATCTGTCAACTTGACACAACCTAGTGTCATCTGAGAGACCAGCCTCAGTGGAGGGATTGCCTAGATAAGACAGGCCCGTAGTCATGCATGTAGAAAGTTGTCTTGGTTGTTAATTCATGTAGGAAGGCCCAGCCCATTGTGAGCAGCACCATTCCTAGGCAAATGGTACTGACATGCATAAGAAAACTAACTGAATATAAGCCTATCTACACTCTAGCTAGCAAACAGCATTCCCCACTTTACCACTCCTTGGCTATGAAGTGAGTGCCTTGGTTAGAGGCAATGAACTCACCTGCCTTCAAGTTCCTGCCTTAACTTCCCTCAACAGCTGTGATCTGGATTTTTAGGCTGAAATAAACCTTGCGCCTTAAAGGTCCCTTCGGCTGTGGTGTTTTATCGAAGCAACAGCAACGAAACTGGGACAGCCAGCGTGCACAGAAAGAGGGCTACAGGCCATGTGGGGTGCGCACCCCAAGCCTGTGTGCCTGTTCCTTTTGTTCGGTCCGTGGCGACCAAAGAGGTTGCAGCCTCTCTCCATGTCTCCAGTTTACACATGCTCCTTTAGCTATCCCTCCCAAGACAAGAGCGGGCTATGTCAAGTTCCCAGGATGCATTGACCTTGGGGTGGGGATGGGGATGGGCCCCGAAAGAAAGGGAAAATTGTCACCTTTGCACAACAGACAGCAGCTTCCTCCTCTCCCATGCTTCTCTGTGGAAGATTCTAAATTCTGGAAAGCGTGGGGGGGGGTGGGTCGTATGGAAGAAAAGACAGAGACATGAGCATCACACAGTTCCCCTAAGGCACACACCTAAGCCTATTGTAGTCTAAAATCATCAAGAAATAGTAGACATGGTGAACTTGTCACCAACAATACTAGCAATGCTCACTTGTGTTTCTTTGTTAACAAGGTCCCTTTGTGGACATCATCTCACAATGTACACCACAGAAACTCACAAGTCTTGGCTTCCTCAGAGATGTCTGAGCCCCAGATGTGAGGCATGTACATGATACCAGAAGGCGGGAGCTGTGCCTCAGAAACAAACTGTACTCCTCCCTGGACAGTCCCTGTGCTCACTGCATGGGCAGCACCCACTGCCCAGGTCGGGTACCACTGCTCCATGGCCATGGGTGAGCAGGGCTGGGGCTGGGGCTGGTTTTCGGTCTCCTTTGAGGGAGACAGTGTGTGTATTGACAGGACAGCCTCAGATCACGGACCCAGCTCTTATGGAAATGACAGGAAGGGAAAACCGAGGTGATAAGACCCTAGAGGTGAGTGCCTACCTTTCGATGACGCTCTCCTTCCTTTCTTAGTTTTGCCCTGTTGCTGTTAACAAAAAGAAAAATGATTTATTTATTTATTTATTTATTTATTTATTTATTTTGGTTTTTTGAGACAGGGTTTCTCTGTGTAGCTTTGTGTCTTTCCTGGATCTTGCTCTGTAGCCCAGGCTGGCCTCGAACTCACAGAGATCCGCCTGCCTCTGCCTCCCGAGTGCTGGGATTAAAGGCGTGCGCCACCACGGCCCGGCGAAAAATGATTTTTTTCTGTTGTTTTTCCTAGGTTGCTCAAGAATTCCATTAACCAAAAATATTTTGATTTCCAGTCAAGAAAGATTAATTCCAATCTGTATTATTTACTTTCAAAAGTGATAGAAGACTTTCAGTTTTCCCTTCCTTGAGAAACCAAAGGAGTATTTTTGTCTGCAGAGTCACAGGTGAGAATATCAGTAAGAAGTCCTGTGCTAAACAGCACAGACTGAGACCAGGCCACAGTGGCGCTCCCTCTGAGACATTTTGTCCTGGGAACAGATCTCAGACTCCAGGCTCTGCTCAGAGGCCGTCTGTGGTCAGCACTGTCTCCTGTAGCACGACTTGGAGGGAGTGAGGGTGGAGGAGCTTATGACTTGGGCTAGGGCATGGGGGCAGGTGTCAGGACACACTGTTCTTCCTCAGAAATCTGACATCTGGGACTAAGCAGTAAGACCAGGATGGGTGCTCAACCCCGGGCCATGAACACCCAGGGGGTTAGGCTAGAGAATAGACGGAAACCTTAATTCCTGCCATCCCAGGCTCCATGCTTCACATGGCAGTTCTCTCCTCTTCACAGTGTCCTAGTCCAGGCAACCAAACTTGTTCAACAACATGGGAGTAGAAATGGCAGCTGCAAATGAAGAAACCCCCTAGGAGCTCATCAACTCTCACCTTTCTGATGTCTCGATTGTTCCATGTGGGTAAGAAGGGTTTTAGTAGCAGGTACCTCAGGTACAAGAGAAGCACCCCTACTGCACTCAGGAAGATGCACTGGGGGTAAATATCCATGAAGGCTGAGGGTAAATGTCCAAAGCTCAACCATGGTTCAGTAGCGCTATGTAGAAAGGAGATGACATTCTCCATAGTGTGAATCGCACAGCTGCCTGAGGCAGCTGAGTTCTGAGGCTGAGTGGGCCTCACTGTAGAGTCAGGTCTGCATCACAGAGCAGGGAAGAGTCATAGAGGGTTTGTGAGGGTGGGGAGGAGGATGAGCCCTCAGCCCCCCAGTCCACCCCCCCCTTCAACCTCACCCCAGCAGAGCCCTCTGCCTGGGCCTGCTGCTCCATTCCCACCCAGCTTTCTTCTCGTCAGGTTCCACAGGGAGCTTTCCAGTTTGCTTCTTCTATGACCAGGACTCCAGCTCAGTCCTCTTTACTGTTTGTAGCTCTTGACCTGGACCCTTGCAATTCTCCTGCCTAGAGAGTCTGACTTGGCATCTTCTTGGAAGTATTTGCTTTTTAGTGTGTTGCATCAGGACCAATGTCCTTCAACATATCTACAGAAAATTCAACATTTTCTCTCTCACTAAATTAGCTATAAGATGAAATTTTCTCTCCAAATATTTACTTTGTGAATGCTCAGTGACCAACTTTTGTGCTTGAATCAATTTGCAATGTCTTCAGAGGGACAGACTAAAATCATAAAGCTATCATAAATATGGGATGTATATAATTAAAACTTCAGGCATTCTTTTGTGTATGATTATACAATTTTTTTTTAGTGGTGATGTAGTTGGAAAGCCAGATCGGGAAGGAGTAAGGCTAGTCATAGAATGGGGTGTGCTTGGTGGTACAGGATAAAGTGGCTAACAGTGTTAGATGGCAGGCCAGCCAGCTACAGAGTCTTAGGGAACCCAGCAGGTGTGTGGTCTGTGAATAGCTAGGAATTAAAGCATGCTATGCAGACCAAGATAAAGTGGGCATCCTGATAGGCAAACTGAATAGAAACTGGAGAACTCGTGTGAGCTGGGGGAAAGTGTAGGTTGGGCAGACAAATGTTTTTGTGG
>CABHPH010126778.1:15000-16578 GCA_902168325.1 Peromyscus nudipes
TGATCACATGGTAGGCAGTCTCTGTGTGGTCAAGGACACAGCCAAGCTGGTGACATGAGCCTTTAATCCCAGTACCAACCATAGAGACCTGGAGGTCTGTATAGATAGGCAGTGACAAGGAAGTCATGTGGCTGGGCTTAGAGCCAATGAGAAGGCAGAACAGAAAGGCAATTAAAAAGACAAGTCAGACAGGAAGAAATGCTCTCTCAGGGGAAGGATGGCAGCAAGTGGTAAGCTAAAGGTAGTCTTGGCTCTTCGCTATTGCTCTGATCTCTTGGGCTTTACCTCTGTATTTGGCTCTGTGTTTCTTATTTAATAAGACTGTTTAGAAATTCATCTACAAAATTGTGTCGACTGCAATGCTTCTATAGGCTTGGCTGTCTGTGCAGAAGGGCTTTATTTACCATTTAGTCTTGTGTCTGGGATGGGGTTTGGATGAGCCCTGAAGTACCTGCTACCTGCTTCCTAGTGGATGTGATAATGTCAGTGAGACACCAGGTGGCGCTATGAGCTACATTACCATTTCCTATGTCCACTCAGCACCTCATGCAGTCTTTGGGTGATTAAAACTTGTCTGTCATTGTTTTACCAAGGCCCACTCCGACATTGGTGACATATATGAGGGTGAGGATGGGGGTCCCCTTGCCAAAGGTAGTACTATGGCTTCAGGGAACAGAGTTCCCAGGAAGAGTATAAAGTGAGGAAATAATTCTACAAAGGTGCCAACAACCTCTCACAGCTGAGGGGCCCTCTTTCCAAATGATTCTAACTTGTGTATGAGCTAGGGTGAGAGAGATTTGTTCTGACCCTGGGCCAGGCAGGAAAACTCTAGCTACAAATGGTGCCCAATGGGTTAGCAAGAGTTTCCACTTAAAACCTGAGAAAAAAGATTCTAAAACGGAGCTAAAAACAGCTTCCTAGTTGTCTCTCTCAAGTTAGTGGCAGCCTGCGTGTTTGAGCTACCATGGCGGGGTCCTGGTGTTTGTTTTGCGCTTGACCTGCCATACGGCGGGAATGAGACATCTACAAGCGACACATTATGCTGCTGCGTGGTGGATTTAGCCTTTGCTAGTGTCTTTTTTTTTTTTTTTTTTTAAAGAGGTTTCTAGGCTACACGCTGCTTTGATAGAACTGCTTCTGATAGCTCATGGTACACATAGCTCTAGACCTAGAGCTGGTGGTAAATGTACCACCGCCATGTTGGGAAGCTGAGGTGGGCAGAGCCAGGAACCACAGAGGCCATTTTGGTCTTACAAATGCTGCAGTTTAAAACAACAGATTCACAATAAGACAGATTCAATTGAAATAAACCTCAAAATGGTTTATAATGTGTGTAAAAATGTACGTAGGCTTGGAAGAGAGAAAAAAGAAATAGTTTTAAAAAATAAAGTCTTTAAGGAGAAAGTAAAAGTAATATATAAAAAACAAGCCACGTAAAGATGGATATTACACAGAGAATCTGGATTGTGTTATCTTTGATATTTTTAACTGCAGAGAGATATTTGATTGTAAAGGCAGATGAGTTAAACCAATATATATATATATATATATATATATATATATATATATATATATATA
>CABHPH010126778.1:19798-64258 GCA_902168325.1 Peromyscus nudipes
GGACACACACCTCACACAATGACTGTGCAGGTCTGTGGACACACACCTCACACTACTCTTTTGTGAAACAATCAAGTCAGTATTCTTTAAGAACAGAAGTAATCCTCTTTTTCAGAAAATCTTCTTAGCCCTGGGCCCTCTACAGCTGCAAGTTCTCTCTTTCCTGTGTCTGTGAAGAGTGGACAGAGAGAGAGGGATGCTTGCAGAACGCTTTCCTTTCCACTAGTGTCAGAGAAAGTGGGGAGCAGGGTCCTCACTACACCCTTCGTGAGGGACAGACAGATGGCTCTGTGAGTAGGTGACTTTCAGTCCTCACGAGGATGAGCTCAGAAGAGAAGCTTTCTCTCCATCACCGACCTCAGAGCCTGGGCTCCATACTTCCTGGGACTGCAGGGGACATCTCTGTCCTGACTGTGCCAGACGGTGCCCAGCTCTGAAGCTCTCTGTGGTGTAGGATAGTGAGGGTGCAAGGGGAACAGTAGTTTCACGGCTGGATTTTGTAGGGTTTTCTTCACCTGAAAACATCTGGAGAGATCTCAGAAACTCTGAGTGAGTGCTGCCACTTACAGAGGTTCCCAGCACATCACAGCCACCTACAGCTCCGTCGCAAGGGAGTCTTATGCTCCCCTCTGGCCTCTGTGGGCACCCACACATAAATGCACACACATAAATAAAACTTTTTAATTTTAAAAAGGCAAATTCCATTCCAGTCCAACTGGAGCCATATAGTGAGACCCTACCTGAGAATAATAGTAATAACACATTTTTTAAAAAAGAAAATGTGCCGGGCGGTGGTGGCGCACGCCTTTAATCCCAGCACTCGGGAGGCAGAGGCAGGCGGATCTCTGTGAGTTCGAGGCCAGCCTGGGCTACCAAGTGAGTTCCAGGAAAAGCGCAAAGCTACACAGAGAAACCTTGTCTCGAAAAACCAAAAAGAAAAAAAAAGAAAAAAAAAGAAAAAAAGGAAAAAAAAGAAAAAAAGAAAAAAAAGAAAAAAAGAAAAAAAAAGAAAAAAAAGAAAAAGAAAATGTCTGGAAAATTCAGAATAAGTCTCTGTGTTAAAAACACAAAATGGGTACAAGCATAGATGTTTAAAAGGCAATCTCCTAGATGATCATTTAGCAGAATAAAAACAATATTCCTCTAGACGTGGGCTTTTGAGCAGCATCACAGTACCAGACGTGAAATTTCCTTCCGTGGATCGTGTCTCTAAATCCAGTCAGATGTGCACAGCAGTCACGCCTTGCCTGGGAGGACCACACTGCAGCGTGCAAAGCCCAGCTCTAGGCAGGATCATTGCTTTGTCTTCTCCCCAGCAGCTTGCATAGCACCTCCCAGCCTCTTGAGAGAGCCAGCTGCAAGTTCCCCGAGCGGTCGGAGACTGATTTCTCTAGGTCCTGCCTGTAGCCTGCTGTGTGGTGTCTTTAGCAATAGGGTCCTGGCATATAGTTATGGTGGACAACTGCAGGAACGGTAACAGCCTGTGTGGTTTCCGGAGACCTCTGGAGCAGCCCTGACCAATAACTTGTGGGGACGTTTCCCAAGCCTTATGCTTCCCCCTGGGCTGTTCTCAGTCTTGTCAGAGAAGCCTCTTTCTGCAGTGGACAGCAGTCAGTGTGGACACACAGAACCAGGCAAAGTGCTGAGAACAAGAGACAAGTGCTCAGCCCTAAATGGGCTGTAAAACCTGAGCACCAAGGCTCAGGCAACACCAGGGAAGAGGCGGCGGGGAGGAGTGCTCCGGATGTCGTCATGTACTCACGGCACACAGGTTACCTGCACAAAGCCTATACAAGATCAAGGCGACCACAAGCACAAGGGTGGGGTAGACAACATCCAGGCCCCACCTCTTACCGAGGAGCTACTGGCAGTGGATAATCGCTGGGGAGGAAGAGCTGTCTCTTAAGAGATTATTTACATGTATGTGTGTCCCCATGTCTGCCACGTGTGTGGGTGCCCACAGAGGCCAAAAGACATCATTTCCCCTGAAGCTGGAGTTACATGTGGTTATAAGCTACCTGATGTTATGATGGGAACCAAACTCAGGTCCTCTAAATGGACAGCAAGTACTTTTAGCCACTAAGTCATCCTTTTTTGAAGATGTAGGTTTCCCAGTGGATTTTTACTCTTATGCATTAGTGGGCAGCACTAACTGGACCAAGTAAGTTACATATAAAAGACATGAAGTTGGAAATGTGTGTTGAGGGAGACATTGTGGGGAGGATGGTGGAATAGATATATTTCATTATGTACATGTATGAAAGTCTCAAAGGAAAAAATGTTTCATAAAACAGTGAAATCACATCACGGGCTCCAGAGGTAAGCTGGGAAGGCTGTTGTCAAGCATCCGACAAGGGACTAGACATTCATTTTAATAGAACCCTCTCACTAGGCATGTGGCAAGAAGGCCCACAAAACTCTCAGAAGAAACATTATTCTTTGTTTTGCTAAATAGATTATTCTCATCACAGGATGTATTGCTCTGAAAATATTTTTTTTTTTAAACAAAGACTGATTCCATTGCAGAAACATTTCCTTCACATAAACGGAAACATGTTCTGTTTCTGTAGAGAGTCGGGTCTCAGAACACTCCCTTTGCAGATGTGAGGGCCGGGAAGGCACAGGACACACCTTCAGGCTTGAATGGGACTAGGAATCCCTGGACTCAGGGGTAGGCGAGTAATCCCAGAATTGTGGCCGCTGCTCAAAAGATACACGAGGATGTCTCTGTCCAGGACTTAGCACACGACTTAAACCAGGAGAGACGGTTGTCTGGCGACAGTAGCAATTACTCTTTGCTTCTCCATGTTGGGCGGAGGTAGCCCCATGGTTGGAAGGTTGCCCCTTGGTGGGCTTGGGCTGAGCTTGTAGGTTCTTCCTACGGCTCCACTCTAAGAACTCAGATTTCTGCCCACACAACAGCTTATCCTCCAGGAGTTTTCCAAGGGATGCCATGAGCTCATGGGCTTCGGGAGGCCCACAGCTCATAAAGAGAGCCCTGTCTTTCTCAGATCTATGTCTTGTGCTGTCTTTGCTGGAATAAAGCAGCTGAAAAAATTGTCCTATCTTTTTTCTGAAGTAACTTTCAGGGGGATGTGGCTTCTTGTCTGATTTTCCTTTAATAGGCTGGCTCTTTCCTGTTTTGGATGTCCCTAATCCTGGGGTCTCACTTCTACCACTTTCTTTTCTGGGTACTGATAAGGCCAGTATTTTCTCAGCTGGTGTTAAATTCCTTAAGATACGTTTGAAGAACCCGGGCTCCTGCCGTGGATCCAAACTGACGCCTGCGTTACATAAGTGGGTATGGAAGTCCTTGAAAATGGAGGCATCCCCACTGGACACACTGTTGGGTGAAGATGGCAAGTAGCCAGTCAGACTGTCTGAGGTAAAGGACACATCACTTTCATAGCCTTCAGTCTGGCTCTGTGCCTGATTCTCCAACTTAAACTTCAGTTCTGTAAACAACTGCTTCTTAAAGTCCCACACTGTCAGGTCTTCAGGAACCGATATCCTTGATGGGTTGTGATCTGCAGTCAGAATAGAGGCTGCTTTCTTGCTGTCTTTATTTTTCTCTGTGGAGCTTCCCAACTTGCCGCTAGCATCAGATCCTGACAGAAGAACCCTCACCTCCGGGGCCCTGAATATCTCCCTGAGCATGCTGGGTGTCAGCCCGGGCTTTAAGTTCTTTTCCGACCTCTGTTTGCCTCCAGTGGTTTCTAGATGAGAAGAAGAACTTGTCACCTCATTCTCTGGCTCAGACGCAGCCACTTGTTCCTGGCTGGGCTGCTCCTGACTAGGTCTGCTCTGTAGTTCAGCACCATTCAGACTCAAGCTGCCCACACTGCTGTATCTGTCACTCTCAGTCGTCTGGACCGTCTCTGTAACCTCACAACCAGTGCTAGACAGTGATTGTCTCAGGGACCCCTCTCCTTCCCTGTCTGCATGGGAGACGGTGAGGGGGAGGCGATGGACTGCGGTGGAGGCTGGGTTTGCTGCTTCCATCTTGTCTCCATGAAAAAGGCTAGAGCTTCCTCTGAGGGGATGGGGGAAGTTACTTTTCAAATCCGTCCCAGAAACACTGTTTGAAGATGAGGGGACATCAGACTGAGGGAGGGGCCATGTTTTAGCTTCTCTTAACATATAGAATTTTATGGATTCGATAACTTTGAGGGGGAGGCCCCACTTCTGACTCACTCGGAACCTTATAAGATGGGCTTCCAGCATCTTTTGTGTCTTGTGATCAAGAAAAGGTATTTCGGGAAGAGCAGTATTGCAGTAAGCATTTCCCAGTGGTGAGTTGTAGAGAGGCATGTCTTCAGCAAGCCAGGAACAGCACACCTTGGTTGGGATCCGACCCATGGTGATCTGCCAGAGCTTGCTGCTCACATGTAACCGAAGGGCGCTTCTTGCTTGTCTTTGGTCCAAGCTCTTCCTTGAGATGCTGAGTCTCTCGTTTTTCAAGTTAATTTTTGAGTGACATACCCATTTCCCTTCTGTCCCAGGTACAACCCTCAGACTGTTCAGTACATAACATCCCGAGATCATTTGTGGGTTGTCTAATGGGCATTTCCCTAGGATTTGGCCGAGATTCTTGGCCACATCCTTTCTTAGCTGAGGCTTCATTGAGAAGCTCTCACAGAAACTTTCTGAGTGACTCTGTTCTTCAGACCTGAGGTCGCTGGAGCTCTGGCCCCAGTGGACGGAGTGTTGAGGTTTAGCACATTTGCAGCTGTGGGGAGACGCTCCTGTTGGTCTGTACTGAGGGCCCATCACTTCCCGTGCTGCCCCACTGCAGGGCTGGCAGTGCCAGGGTGGGCTTGGGTTGTGTGGTCCATAGGGCCCCAGGTTGTCCTGAAGTTCACTGCTGAAATGAAAACGACCGGTGCTGGGGATGGAGGCATAGTCCTGCGAAGGCTGGCTGACCAATGGAAAGCCGGGAACTAGAAGACCAAAGGCAGTTTCATATTGCTGATATCCAGGGACCAAATCCCACAAACCAGCTTGATGATTCTGCAACAAGTGGCTTTGCAGCTGTTCGTGTCCCCTGAAGACCCCAGGGACAGTCCTGTTCTGTGGTATTTGGAGAGTGCTTCCACAGGGCAAAGGTGACGATTGCATTGGAGAGAGTGGAGACTGCATGTGGGCCTGAGGATGGACCTGAGTGAAAGGGAGAGTTGGTGGCTGGGGCTCTATGTTAGGAAAAGGCTGAGGATGCACAAAGGTGAGGGGCAAGGTATGGGGCTGTGGAAGGGCTGGAGATCCATGGTCCAATATGGGGGCTGTGGCAGCTTTACAGACTCCGTTGAATAGCACAAGGTCAGGCTCTAGTGAGTAGCTGTTCAGGGGCACCAGGAGAGTGGCCACGATGGACTCGCTGTGCAGAGAGGGGAGACCCCAGAAGAGCTGGCTGTGCTTCTGCCCCAGGCCTCCCTCTAGAACCTTCAGACATAGGAGCTGTTCAGAAATTCCAAACTGCCCTGGTTTCCCTTTGAGATTCAAGCCAGTTTTGGGGACTGGGGTGTCGTGATCAATGACAGTAGAACCCAGCAACTTCCATGGGGCTGGGAGATGATATTCTGACCTCTTGAGATCTGAAAATGTGTCATCTTCCTTTTTAGTCTTCTCCAGAGTCTGGAAAGTCAATGTCTTTTTCATTTGTCTCTTCGAGTTCCTGAATGTGAAGAACAAGTAAGAAATAGGGCCTGTTCCTGTTTACAAGGCACCACACAATCCTCAACACAGGAAAGCTTTCTGTGCTAAGAGCCACAGTGTGGCAATCACACAGTGTTCTGGTGAGGAGACTGGGGAGCCGCTGCCTTTGAACAGGAATAAGGTATGAGCTCCCCTACTGGAGAGAAATGATCTAGTTCAATAGCAGGGTCATCTTTGGAGTTGGAAGCATTTTCAGGGAGGGAGGGTGTGCAGCTGGGATAGGGAATGCTCACTAGTAATTTCAAATCCAAGGGAGGAGAGGGTTCTCGTGTCAGAGAGCTACCCAGCGGTGAGGATGGAAGCAGGTTCCCCAAGGAGGTGCCTGGTCAGGTGACAGGATGGAGGAGAAAGTGGGAAAAGACTCAGGCAGAGAGGCTAGCACTGGGGTTCCAAGAGGGGCCAGGAAGGTTGAGTACAGCCAAAAGAGCTAAGGAAGCCAAAGGGAACAGAGATAGGGCAGTATGTGCCCTGAGGCCAGGCACAGCAGGCGGCTGGCCTCAGCAGGACACCGTAGTTACTGCAAGTAGCTGCTAGCACGATACCCACCCATGGGGCTTCAAGAGCAAGGCACGAGCTGCTGTAAGGGCCAACACAAGGGACAGGAGGCCATGGTGGCCGATCTCAGACGGGATCACCTGATGCCTGCCATGGTCTGTCACATCTCTGACCTAAAAGAGACCAGGTTTCTGCACAGTCCCCACTCGAGTGTGCTTCCCAGTGACTCTCCCTCCCAAGACTGGGACCGGCTGCCCTGAGCTCCCAGGGTGCACAGCCACGTTACAAAGGGAACAAGGATAAAGAAAAATACTTAAATTACCTTCTCGAACAGACAACTTCTTCCCTTCTATTTCTCTCTGGAAAGTTCTTGAATCTGGAAAACAAAAACAGTGGTTATATGTAATTGTGATTGTAAATCTCAATTGTCAATTTGGTGGGATTTACAATCCTTACAACGAATCTCTTCGAATGTCTGTGAGGCACTTTCTAGATTAGTCGGTGACATTGGAAGACCAGCACTAAATGGCAGCACTGGTTGATGGGCTGGGGTCCTGGACTGCACACAGAGGAGAGAGTAAGTCGACTGCCCTCATGTATCACCACGTCCCGACTGCAGATGTGTTGTCGGATATTTGATCGCACTGTGAAACTCCGAAACCATGTTGATAAAATTAACCTTGGACAGGGGGCGGAGCCAGAGACTGACAAAAATTAGCCATAGAGAGTTCGAAGGACTTGGGAAGGTGGATAGAGAGACCCACAGGAAGGGGAAGGGAGGGACTTAGAGATTCGAAGGCCTTTTTGGTGTGGAGAGAAGCTCTCTTGCAGGATCTCTGGCCAAACAGGAAGGTCAGCTGGTTGCTTCTCAGCTTCTCTGATCTAGCAGGTTTTCACCTCAAAATCTGACTCCTGAGACCTTATTGGTAAATAGAACAACTTAGATAAAAACAACACAAATGCAATAAGTCATCTCAAGCTCCTGCCACCACCATGGTTTCCCAGCCAGGATAGAGTGTGCCCTTGAACTATAGGCCAAAACAAACTCTTCCTTCAAGTAGCTTTGGTCAGGGCATTTCATTGTGGCAAGAGTAAAAGTAACTAATACAGAAATGAAGATTGAGACATAAGGATTCTACAGGAGTCCTTTTATGAGAAACACAGGACGTCTGAGCACTCAGGAACAAAGAAAGCACTTTACATGATGCCAGGAGACAGAAGTCATGACTCCAAGCAACCAACAGATCTTCTTAAACTTCTCTTGGCCAGAAAGGGGAAGGACCCAGTGCCCAGGTCCATCATACCAATTTCTGTATTTGTTACTTTTCTGTTGCCATGATGGAACACCATGACCAAAGCAGCTTACAGAAGGGTGCATTTGGGCTTACAGTTCCAGAGGGTCAAGAGCCCACTGCGGCAGGAACCCTGGCGGCAGCAACAGTGTGACTCACATCTGGAGCCCCTAGCAGGAAGCAGAGGAAGCAAACTGAAATGTCGTGAATCTGTGAGCTCTCATAGCCTGTCCCCAGTGACATACTTCCCCCCAGCAAAGCCACACTCCCTAAGTCTCCCAAAGACCACCACCAAGTAGGGACCAAGCGTTCAAATGCTGAGATTATGGGGTCATCTCATTCAAATTACCACATTCCAAGATCCGGGGCTCTGAGGAGTGCTCAAGTGTGAAACTGTAAGCATTTTCTCTGAGAGCTCTTTCTTGAGAGGAACTGTGTCTTACAACATTATCAGATCATGAGCCTGGGATCTTATGGAAGAACAGGAGGGGGCACCTTAAGGGGCTCAGGTCGAACAGGAAGAACCTTGGCATTGAATGTAACCCGTTTTTGTTGTTGTTGTTGTTTTTGCTTTTCTTGGTTCTGCTCTGATACTAGGAATAAAAGAATGTAGGTAGCATTAACGTGTTTCTCTTGGACATCTATTATCCAAGAATACTGACTTCAAATAACAGTTTCCTTCCACTTATTAACTTTGAAAGGCAGTCATTTTCAATTGTTCTTTCTTTGGGAAACTAAGGGGTTTGTGAGGTCCACATTCCATGCTCTCAGCTCCCAATCCTCTGCTCCAGGCACAGCTCAGCACCTCTGAGGGCTCTATGTTTGGGGGACAAAACTCAGGCTCCAGGTTTTGCTTCGAGGCCCTCAGGGGCCTCTCCTGATGTCCAGCTTAGGAAAGGCCTGGTGAAGGGCAATGAGAGGCGGGAACAGGACAGACTAAAGGCCAGGAGACACTGCTTTTCAGAGAACCCACCCTCTGGAACGAAGTCAATGAGCCCCAGACTCAGTGCTCGGCCCTAGCTCATGGAACTTTCAATTACACCCAGAGAGGTAGGTTGTGGGTCCAGAAGAAAACCCTGGTCCTCCTTGGATCCGTGCCCCACCAGACCTCATACCCTAGGGCAGCAGTGTTCTTTCCTCTCCTCAGTGTCCCCTTGAGACATCTCTCTGGGACAGCCGAACTCTTTAAATTCCTCTGATAACGTGAGAATGGGACACATCAATAAAGAACCTCTCCGTCCAGGGCTCGCCGTGCTGCCTCACCTTTCGGAGGTCTTGACGTTTCCACAGTGATAAAATGAAGTCAGTATCAGGTACAGCAGGTACAGGAGCAGCAGCCCCTGCACTCGGGAAGGTGCGGTGTGTCAGTGTCCGAGAGCACGGAGCTGAAGCCCAAGCATGGTTCCGTCGTCGCGCTGTGCAGAAAGGAGATGACCTTCTCCATAGTGTGGCTCACACAGCTGCCAGCTGAGATCTGAGGCTGAGTGGGCCTCAGTGCAGGCCCAGGTCTGCATCACAGAGCAGGGGAGAGTCATAGAGGGCTTGTGAAGGCGGGGGCGGGGGAGCCCTCAACACCTCCCTACCCCCTGAGTACCAGCAGCACCCTCTGCCAGAGCCTGCTGCTCTCTTCCTCACTTTCCTCACTTCATATTTCACTTCAGCCTCCTTTCGGCTTTGCAGCATTGGATTTGGATGCAACCCATTTTGCTGCCTAGGAAGTCCAACAGCCTGCCTGGAGTACCTGTTTGGGCTGGATTTTTAGTCTCAATGGCATAATGTCCTCCAGTACATCTTATCTATGGAATTGTTTTCTTTCCCTCAGATTAGGGAGAAAAATTCCCTTGTACATGATATTATAAATGTTGACTAGAACATTTTCATGTTCCAGTCAGCACTTTAACACCTTTATTCAGGGGTAGACTCGAATCACCAAACTCAAAGAGATATGAAATATACATGATACTAAATGCATACACCTGCCAGCATCCTTGGGTACAGTTTTATTCCATTTATTTTTCTGAAACTAGTGAAGCATCAAGTGGACCAAGACTTTAAGTTACACACACACGCACACACACACACACACACACACACACACTCATTCTCACAAATCAGTGTATTGTTCTCATGTCTGAGAAGAGTCAGTTTTCCCTCCCTTCGTTTCTCCTACATCATTATTTCACCCTGACTTCTCCCAACTCTACCTACAGTATAGACCATCCCTGGCCATGTCAGTAATTGCATTGGCTGGTGGATCCATGATTCCCTAAGACAGGGCTGATTGACAATAGGCCCTTGGGACCCAAGTCCTTGGGGACAGAGTGGGACCCAGGATTCTCAAAGCCAGGGAAGAACCAAAGTTGAGGACTCTCACTGATTATCCCTAAAATATACGTGATATAATGTTCCAAACTGGAGTCTGTCACTTGTTACACAAATAGCATTTCTTCTCAGGTTTAAAAAAACTGCAGATTTTGTACCTCACCCTCACCTACACTTGTTCTAGACTTTCTCCTCTTGTCTGCTATGCTCCAACCTGTCTGTTAGGTTCTCATGACACTCTTAAACTCTAAACCCATCACTTCATACACAGCCCATGCCTCTTACTAGCTCTCCTGTGAAGGATCGACTCTAAGCTGGGTGGAACCCTGTCAGTCATGCAGGACACATGCCCTGCCTGAGGACAAGCTCCTCTTTGTTGACTTGCGACCTTAGGCAAGTCTTCATGTATCACACATCCCTGGAGACTAGGAGAGAGACATAGAGTCATGAAGGTCACAGACTCTGCTATTGGGCTCAGGGTAAGGTTGAAGGATGCTGTTCTGCAGAGGTCAAAGTTGCACACCTAAAGAAGAGGGTCCAGCCCTACAGCAGCTACAAACTGCCAAGCAAGCTATGGAGTAGATTAGAGGCAGTGGATCAGGACTGCTGGGACACCACTGCTCAGCAGGCCTCCTGCCCATCTCTCCAGTTTTCTGCTATGAACTAACAGTTCTTTGGGAAAGATAATCAGACAACACTTGACATCATGGGCTAGATATGTTCCTGTGTAGACTTGTGTCAAGAATTCAAGCCTACATGAAGTTTCAGTAAAAATTCTTTTTCCAAATCAAATTTGGTTCATTTTCAGTGCCACCCAGATACTCCTGCAAAGCTACAAGGAGGAGGAGACTGAGGACAGCATTCTCCCTGCAGAGTACCAACCAAGGAGACTGATTTGGAGTGGAACTGGATACTGGGAGGACATAATTTCCATTGCCAGCAATGACCTCCACTAACGACCGTCCTAACACTTATCCTTCCTACACCAATTGCAACTCTTTTGAACATGATTGCTGCCCAACTTATGGAGCATCAACTTCCACCACCCTCTCAATAACCCAAGGAAGTAAGCAGGGCAGGCACTGTGAGCATTCTCTCAATGAATAAAACCAAGCCCAGGGAGGTTAAGTAACTTCTCTAGGTGGTACACTAAGTCACAGAAACCTCACAAATCCCTGTATTCTAAATGAATCATTTAAAAAGTGGTTTCTTTTTTTTTTTTTTAGTTTTTTCGAGACAGGGTTTCTCTGTGTAGCTTTGTGCCTTATCTTGGAGCTCACTTGGTAGCCCAGGCTGGCCTCGAACTCACAGAGATCCACCTGCCTCTGCCTCCCGAGTGCTGGGATTAAAGGCGTGCACCACCAACGCCCGGCTAAAAAGTGGTTTCTTAATGATTAGGTCTATACTGGCTTGTGTGTCAATGTGACCCAGCAACAGTCATCAGAGAGGAATGAGTCTCAGTTGAGGAAATGCCTCCATAAGATCCAGCTGTAAGGCATTTTCTCAATTAGTGATCAATGGGCGAGGTCCCAGCCCATGGTGGGTGGTGCCATCCCTGGGCCTGGTGGTCTTGGATTCTATGAGCAAGCCAGTAAGCAGCACCCTCCATGGCTTCTGAGTCAGCTCCTGCCTTCAGCTTCCTGCCCTGCTTGAGTTCCTGTTCTGACTTCCTTCGATGATGAACAGCAATGTGAGAATGTAAGCCAAATAAACCCTTTCCTCCCCAATTTGCTCTTTTGGTCATAATGTTTTGTTGAAGTAATAGAAACCCTAACTAAGACAGAAATTGGTACCAGAAGTGGGGTTTTGCTGTGACAGACCTGACCATGTTTTTGGGAGGATTGTGGAAGGACTTTGGAACTTTGGGCTAGAAAAGCCATTGAGTGTTGAGACCTTAGTAGGATGTTGTGGGAGCTTGGAAGATAAGAATGTTGAGTGCAGTCAGAGGATGGAGGCCTGGCTTGCAAAGTTTTAGAGGGAAGATAAAAGACAAGGGATGTTTGCTATTTTGAAATTAAGACTCTGGTTCTGGTTAGCTGGGGCTGAAGAATCAGCTG
The DNA here is from genome assembly GCA_902168325.1 of Peromyscus nudipes. Classification (NCBI taxonomy): domain Eukaryota; kingdom Metazoa; phylum Chordata; class Mammalia; order Rodentia; family Cricetidae; genus Peromyscus; species Peromyscus nudipes. The sequence goes on from CABHPH010126778.1 coordinate 31,677, forward strand.
TGATTAACAAGAGACCAGAACTGCTAAAGTGAAACCTTATGTTACTGGGACAATTGCTGCTGGTTGACTGGAGCTAATAAAGTAGTGGTGATTGAGAAGAGACCAGCTTCACTGAGGTGAAATCTTCTGGGAAGTGTTTCCTGAGAGAACAGAAGTTATATTCCAGAGGTGGCCATGGTTGTACCTGGTGTTGGCAGCAGGACTTGGTAATGTGCAAGCATCACCCAGGTGGTACTGGTTGTGAAGGCATGAAGGGGTCATGGAGAGCAGCTGAGGCTTGGCACTGTGAGAGGCCAGGAGAGGCCATTGGTGAAGATGCAGCCTCAGTGACAGTTGAAGGCCCAGGACTGAAGGGGTCATGCAGAGAAGTTGAGGCTTGGCTCCATGAAGAAAGCCTATGAGATGATATTGGTGAAGTGCAGTCCAGTTGCAGCAAGGGACCCCAGCATTTTGGAGATGCCAGTATCATAGGAAGACTACCAAGAACAGTAGCAGCAGTGGAGTAGAACCATCTGGAGCTTAGAAGACAAGCTGTGTGTGCTGCAGAGGGCAAAACTGAAGAAGTGACCCAAGCCCTTTGGAGGAGTCCAGAAGATTGTGAATGAATCCCAGACATTGGACATCGAGTTATTTATACTGTTGGAGTTTGGTTTTGCTTGGTTCAGATTGTGATGGTGCCCTGGTTCTTCCCTCTTGAAGAAAGTATTTATTTAATCTAATCTTTATTTTTAAAGGAGCCCACAGATGAAAGACTTGAACTTTTTAAAAAAGAGATTGGATATTTTAAAGACTGAATTTTTAATGTGTTTTGAGTGTGTAAAGACTGTGGGACTTTAAAAATTATAATTTTAATGAGAGATCTTGAGGATGAATAAGAAAGGAAGGGTTGCGGCTAAATAGTGATGTGTTTGTGTGTCAAGCTGACAAGGGGTCAGTTGTACTAGCTGGTTTTGTGTGCCAACTTGTCACAAGCTAGAGTCATAAGAGAAAGGAAACTCAGTTAAGGAAGTGCCTTGATGAGATCCAGCTGTAAGGTATTTTCTCAATTAATGATTGTGGTAGTTTGAATGTAATTGGTTCCCATAATCTCATAGGGAGTGGCACTATTAGGAGGTGTGGCTTTGTTGTAGTGGGTATGGCTTTGTTGGAAGAAGTGTGTCACTGTGGGGGTGGGCTTTGAAGTTACCTATGCTCAGGATACCACCCAGTGTCTCAGTTGAATTCCTGTTGCCTGAAAAATGTAAGATTCTCAGCTACTCCTCCAGCACCACATCTGCCTGCATGCTACCATGCTCCCTGCCAGGATGATAATGGACTGAACCTCTGAAACTGTAAGTGAGCCACCCCAATTAAATGTTTTTCTTATAAGAATTACCATGGTCATGGTGTCTCTTCACAGCAATAGAAAAATAGAAACCCTAACTAAGACAGTGATCAATGGTGGAGGGCCCAGCTCACGGTAGGTGGGGCCATCTCTGGCTGGTAGTCCTGGGTTCTATAAGAACGCCGGGCGGTGGTGGCACATGCCTTTAATCCCAGCACTCAGGAGGCAGAGGCAGGAGGATCTCTGTGAGTTCGAGGCCAGCCTGGATCTACAGAGTGAGATCCAGGACAGGCACCAAAACTACCCAGAAGAAACCTTGTCTTGAAAAAAAACCAAAAAAAAAAAAAAAGAAAAAGAAAAAGAAAAAAGAAAAAGAAAAAGAAAAAGCAGGCTGAGCAAGCTATGTGAGCAGCCTAAGCAGCATTCCTCCATGGCTTCTGCATCAGCTCCTGCCTCCAGGATCCTGCCCTGCTTGAGTTCCTGTTCTGACTTCTTTCAATGATGAACAGTGATGTGGAAGTGTAAGCCTAATAAACCCTTTCCTCTCCAAGTTGCCTTTTGGTCATGGTATTTCATTGCAGCAACAGAAACCCTAAGACAAGGTCTTCATCTTAAAATGAAAGCAGTGTCATAGCTGAGAATATGGCTTTAACAAAATATTGGCCAATTTGGAAGTAGAGTTGTCTTGTGCGCCTGGTCATCTGCTAGGTTCACAGCTCCAGCATCCTCTCTGCCTTCTTGCTTTCTCTCCTGGGAGTAACAGTATGTGACATACTTCTGCTATAAGCAATATTTCTCTTGCCTTCTAAATTCAGAGTCTTGTAATGAGAACGGAGTATATGAAAACATTTTGAATGCCTATTATGTCAACATCAATAAAGACAGTTTGTAGAAAACAAAACTTCCAAGCTTTGCATGAATTAAAAAGTCTGTGTTCGCTAGCCCCTCCCCTCAAGGCTCAGGGATCTATTTGGAAAAGGAAGCAGAAAGACTGTAAGACAGCAGTGATGGATGACCCACAAAAACCGTGTCTTTCAGACACAACAGGACTGATGCACACATGAACTCATCAACTGTGGCATCATGCGTAAGACCTGCACAGGTTCAAATCAGAGAAAAATCCCAGCACAGCAGAGAAGGTCTGGCTGTGGCCAAGCCTATGAGGCATTTCCTTAGTTAGTGATTGCTGTGGGAGGGCCCAGCCCATGGTGGGTGGTACACCCTGGGCAAGAGGTCCTGGGTTCTATAAGATAGCAAGCTGAGAAAGCCATAAGGAGCAAGCCAGTAAGCAGAACCCTCTCAAGGCATTTGCACCAGCTCAAGCCTCTAGGTTCCTAACTGGCTTCCATCATTGGACTTGATTCTGGGACATGTAAACCAAATAAACCATTTCCTCCCATAGTTGTTTTTGGTCATGGTGTTTTATCATAGCTATAGTAACCCTAAGACAGAAATTGGTGCCAGGTTTGTAGGGTGGTACTGGTTTTGAGGGCATGAAGGGGTCATGAAGAGCAGCTGAGCCGTGGCACTGTGTGGCAGAGCTGGAGTCCCTGAAGAAAGCGTAGGGAGGGGTATGGTGAAAGCACAGTTCAGTTGCAGCAGCAGACTCAGGCATGTTGGAGATGCCAGTACCATGGGATGACCACCAAGAACAGCAGCAGCAGTGGAGTAGAGTCCGATGGAGCTGTGTGTGCTGCAGAGGATGGAGCTGGAGAAGTGACCCAAGCCCTTTGGAGGAGCCCTGGACATTGTGAGTTAATCTCAGACTTCTGGACACTCAAGTTATTTATACTGTTGGAGTTTGGTATTGCTTTGTTCAGATTGTGATGGTCCCTGGTTCTTCTTGAAGTAAGAAAGTATTTAACTTACTTTTTATTTTACAGGAGCCCACAGTTGGGAGACTTTGAACTTTTAAAGAGATTTTGGAGTTTTACAGAGACTTTGAATTTTTTTTTTTAAGGAGATTGAACTTCTAAAGTGATTTACTTTATGAAGATGTTTGGACTTTTAAGTTTGTAATATGTTTTATAATATATTGATATTAATGAGACCTTGGGGACAAATGATAAAAAGTTCTAGTTAAAAAGTGATGTGTAAGCCGGGCGCGTTGGTGGCGCACGCCTTTAATCCCAGCACTCGGGAGGCAGAGGCAGGTGGATCTCTGTGAGTTCGAGGCCAGCCTGGGCTACCAAGTGAGCTCCAGGAAAGGCGCAAAGCTACACAGAGAAACCCTGTCTCGAAAAACCAAAAAAAAAAAAAAAAGTGATGTGTAATATGTCAAGTTGATATAAGATTGTCAACTTGTCACAAGCTAGAGTCACCCGAGAGGTGGGAACCTCAATTGAAAAAAAATACCTCCATCAAACTGGCCTATAAGAAAGTTTGTAAGGCATTTTATTGATTAATGATTGATGTGGGAGAGCCCAGCCCCTGTGGGTGGTGAGACCTCGGCCTGGTGTTCATGGCCATAGAAAAACTGTCCTGGACTTCTGACTGGGAATGTGTAGCTTAGTCTTTCTTGTCAAACTTTCTTTGGGCCACCAGTCCCCAAATAATGACATGGAGACTTACTATTAATTATAATAATAATTGGTCTTAGCTTAGGCTTGTCCTGTTGATGTAACCAACCATCTTATTAAATAAGAAACACAGAACCAATGCAAAGAAGAAAGCCAAGACATCAGAGCTAAGAGCTAAAACCTTACCCTTCCTCCTGCGGTGGTCCTACCTCTCTGAAGGAGAGCTACTTTCTGTGTTAAAGTCTTTATAAAGACTTTCGGTTCTGCCTTCTCATTGGTTGTAAACCCAACCACATGACCGCCTCGTCACTGCCTGTCTGTACAGACCTCCAGGTCTCCTATGGTTGGTATTGACATTAAAGGCATGTGTATCCAATGCTGGCTGTATCCCTGAACACACAGAGACTTACCTAGCTCTGCCTACCAAGTGCTGGGATTACAAGCGTACACCACCACCGCCTTGCTTTCCTATGGCTTGCTAATAGCTCTGACCCCCAGGCAACTTTATTTATTAACATACAAATAACATTTTAGTACAAAAGAAAATATCACCATATTGTCCCACTACCTCTTTTTTTTTTTTTTTTTTTTTGGTTTTTTTGAGACAGGGTTTCTCTGTGTAGCTTTGATCCTTTCCTGGATCTCACTCTGTAGACCAGGCTGGCCTCGAACTCACAAGGATCCGCCTGCCTCTGCCTCCCAAGTGCTGGGATTAAAGGCGTGCAGCACCATTGCCCAGCCTCCCACTACCTCTTATAACTTAAATTAACCCAGTTCTAATAATCTACATTCTGCTACATGGCTCTTTACCTCTCCTCCATAATGTATGTCTGACTTCCTCAGTGTCTCACTGGCGTCTCTTGCCACACCAGATTTGTCCCTCTGAGTTCCTCTCTCTGCCCAGAAACCCTGTCTAAACTCTCCTGCCTACCTATTGGCCATTCTGCTCTTTATTAAACCACTCACAACAACACATCTTCACACAGTGCACAAAAGATGATCCTACAACATTTCCCCCTTTTTGTCTAAATAGAAAGGAAAGGTTTTAACTCTAACCCAGGAAAACTATCTACAATAAGAACAATTATCAAGTAAGAATTACATTCACAATGTCCAGTCCACTTGTATTTGGCAAATTCAGAGAAAGTACTCCATTATCTCTCCTATACTGATGAGTCCAAAGTTTTCTACCTAAACCACTTTTTATCATAACTTGTATTACCAACCTAAAAATATCTTTTTAGATCTTAAAACATTTTATTAGATAAACAACTTAAGCTTTTATATCTCTCAACCTTTATAAACTTTACATCTTTTATGTGAGTTTCTTTTCTGAATTTGGTAACAAAGAAGATGGTATAACTATCTAGTCTTGAACCCCATCAGAGACCTGGGAAGGATAAAATACTACCTGAGTAAACAGGAAGTGCAGAGCAAGCAACTTCCAAAACTATAGATATGACAGAGACAGCTGGCTGCCTGGACAGTCACCCAAGTTTCCTCTGCAATGTTGGAGCATCCATCTTTAGCCTAGAATATCTGACATACTTTTCCAAGAAGCAGGAATTTTGAAGGACTGTCCTACCTTGTTTTGGCAAAGTTCAGCAGTCCTTTCTTTTGTGTCCTACTTGTCCAACATAGACAACATATTGTCAGCAGTCAAGGGAAGGGCAATATCTTGCACAGTGGCTAACTTTGCCACAAAAAAGCAAACTCCATGTAAGGTTCTTCAATGCCCATCATCTTCTCTGAAGTAGACCGGTGCTGCCAGGAGCAGATGTATCTCACTGTGATGAAAAGCCTTATGCTATTAAAACATCATAAATGCCATATTCTGTAGATCTCTGAAGTGTTTAATGACCATCTATCTATCTAAAAAATATCTGTTTGACCTTGAAAACATACCTGATTACAAGTTTGATTGTTATAGACAACTAACTACTAACTTTGCATTTCTTAATTATACTAAATAGTTCATAATATCTTTCAAGGACTAGAACTTTACATTTTTTAATGAGCTGCATAGGTACAGTACCTTAAACAAGAGTAGAAACATACAGTATATTAAAGCAAAAATAACCTTAAATTTGTATCAATATATAAAAATCCATATGAATGTAAAATATTAGAGATTGACTTGCTTTTTAGTTTAAAAGTAGATTCAATAATCTACGCTTTTATCCTATCATTCCTATATCCCCACTTTTTTTCTTTTCAGAAAGAGATCCCTGAATCTAACCTCCTTTGCTTAGTTTTTTTCCCTGACTATGACCATTAACAACTTGCAACCCCCTAAACAATGACCAAAAACCACCCACCCTACTTCTTGGGAATGTGGGCATCATGTTCTTTTTTTTTTTTTTTTTTTTTGGTTTTTTTGAGACAGGGTTTCTTCTGTGTAGCTTTGCGCCTTTCCTGGAGCTCACTTGGTAGCCCAGGCTGGCCTCAAACTCACAGAGATCCGCCTGCCTCTGCCTCCCGAGTGCTGGGATTAAAGGCATGAGCCACCAACGCCCGGCGGGCATCATGTTCTTAAAATTACTTCCTGTTGCCTGGGGGCAACAGCATCTCTAGGGAACCCTGAAAAAAACTGGGATAATTGTCAAGTCCTGGGAGAGTTAGCTGTATCATTTGTTGTCCAGTCTCTGTGTAATGAGAAAGTGCAGGGCTTGTCTCAAGTCCTAGCTAGAGTAGTCTGTGAGGCTGGAACATCTCAGCTAGCCACCTTGAAATTATCCTGAGCAGTTTGTAATCCAAAGCCAATCTTTGGGTGGTGTTTGTCAGCTTAGCGGCATTACCATAGTCCAGTTGGAATCCTCATTGTGGGGCCCCACCCTCCTTTTGGAGACTTCAAAGGTCATTGTTAGGCATAGTCATGGTTCACTGCAGAAAACTTAAACATTTTAAATGTCATATGCAACAGATCTTGAAGAGGTTAAAGGACCATAATTTGTTATGTACATCCAGAGCACAAAAACTTAATTCCTAGTTACCTGATAGAGACTCAAATTTGAAATCATGTACAGGAAACTAGATGAAGCCTTTTTCTAGAATTAATTAGTACTCTATATGAACATTAATATCATGACAAAAGTTTAAAAAATATATATTAATCTTATAAATTTTGAGATAATATTTATACCTTAAGAAAAGTTTTAAAGAGTCAAAATAAAACCAAAGAATCATGAGATTAGTGGCAAAAGAATAGTCCCTTAATTTTTGTTTTTCTTCTGTCCCATATCAGGTGGCTCTTCTGACATGAAACAGAAATTTTGGATTTTCTAAACAAGCATGCTTGGATTTAGAGAAGGAGAGAGCCACGCTCCAACTCCAAAGCCAGCTTTAATTTTTTTTTTTTTTTTTTTTGGTTTTTCGAGACAGGGTTTCTCTGTGTAGTTTTGCGCCTTTCCTGGAGCTCCCTTGGTAGCCCAGGCTGGCCTCAAACTCACAGAGATCCACCTGCCTCTGCCTCCCGAGTGCTGGGATTAAAGGCGTGTGCCACCAACGCCCGGCTCCAGCTTTAATTTTTAATTGAACTGTGAGTACAAAAGGACCATTTGTATTTTATGTCTGTAGAGAACAGCAGAAACAAACATTTGAAAGATTTATGAAATTTTATCCTGTTGGAAATGTGATATACCAATAGGCTAATTTACTCTGTTACTTGGGACATTTTCTCTGGATGATTTGTCCTTTTTCTTCAGATGTCTCATTTGGCCAGTGGTCCTCAGATTCCTTAGTAGGATGCCTTCATTCTCCTGGAAAGACAAAAACAGAACCCTGCCCCAGCCCTTAACTTTGGGGAGTTTCCCTTTTGGCAAGTTATATCTGATCAAATGAAAAGCATTTGTTAGTCTTATAAGTTAGTTTAGATTGAATAGTCATGCTGTTTGATGAACTATTGCCTCTTCTCATGAAGAGGTCTCTCTTGTTTGAATCTAGTCTTTATCAATTATAATGGTATCCATAGATTTTCTTCTCCTGTGGAAACAAAAGCAGAACCTCTTCCCCAACGTAACACATATCCTGGTTTCTATTCTGAGGTCAACACATCTTTAATATATATAGGCTGATTTGATTCAGCAGTTTTTTCTACTGTCCAACATCTCTCTGCAGCTGTCATTCCTTTCTCATTAGCATTTAGAGAATTTAAAGTTAATAAAGCATTGTGTAATCTATCTCTAGGGGTCTTTATTACCCCTTTCTGTTTATTAAACATATCTTTTAGAGTTCAATTAGATCTTTCTATAACTGCTTGCCCTATAGGATTGTGTGGTATACCTGTAATATGCTTTATGTTGTAATAAGCAAAAAACTGTTTCATTTTACTAGAGACATGCTGGAGCAATGTCAGTCTTAATTTGTATGGGTATTCCCATGATGTCCATAACTTCTAACAAATGTGCGATTACAGAATCAGTCTTTTCAGAACTCAAAGCAGTTGCCCATTGAAATCCTGAATATGTATCTATGATATAGTATACATATTTTAATTTTCCAAACTCTGCAAAATGAAACATCCATTTGCCAATTTTCATTTCTTTGAGTATCCTTTGGGTTGCTTCCTACAGGTAGTAGAGTTTGGTTATACAAGGAACAAGTAGGACATTTCCTTATAATTTCCTTTGCTTGTTGCCAAGTGATGAGAAAAAAATCTTTTTTCAGACCCTTGCTATTGACATGATGTTTCTTATGAAATTCTGAGGCTTCTAATGCATTTCCTAGTAATAGTTGATCAACTTCACCATCACCTTGTAGTAGAAGGCCTGGTAGACCCATGTGGGATCTGATATGTGTTATATATAGGGGATCATTTCTATTTCTGATTATTTCTTGTAACAAATAACAAAGCCAATTCTGAATCATCTAGAATAAATCCAGCACTTTCAACATGTAAAACAACTTTTTCTGCATATTGGGAGTCAGTAACTATATTAAGAGGTTTTGGAAAATCTAATACTATGATTACAGCATACAATTCTGACTTTTGAACACAATCATAAGAGCTTTGAGCCACTTTATTTAAATTTCCTGATTTATCACCTGTCTTTCCTGATTTGTTTGCATCAGTATAGAATGCAGGGACTCCAGAAATTGATGTTCCCTGTACAATGTGAGGAAGGACCCAGTTAGTTCTCTTTATAAACTGAATTCTCTTGCTTTTGGAATATTTGTTGTTAATTTCTCCAAAAAAATTACTGAAAGCTCTTTGCCAATGTTCATTTTCTTCCCATAAAGAGGAAGCATTAGTAAAAGGTGCTGTGGATATCACTCTGTATCAATAAAGCACTGATTGGCCGGTAGCCAGACAGGAAGTATAGGCGGGACTAACAGAGAAGAGAAGGGAGGAAACAGGAAGGTGAGAGGGAGAGACTGGCTGGAGCCGCAGCGAGGAGAAGGAAGATGTAAAGTACCGGTAAGCCACGAGCCACGTGGCAAAGTAGAGATTAGTAGAAATGGGCTAAATATAAGAGCAAGAGCTAGACAATGATAGGCCTGAGCTAATGGCCAAGCAGTTTAAATAATGTAAGCGTCTGTGTGTTCATTTTATGAATGGGTTTGGTCAGGGAACCAGGGACTGGCGGGACTTGGGAGCTGGAGAGAAGCTCTCCAGCAACAAAAAGGTACTACAATTTCTGCTGGGTCTATTCCTCCTAATTGGTGAAGACTCAATTTCCTTTAGAATCAACTCAGAAACCTTTTCTACATGTCCCTGTCATTAGGTATTATTTCATCCTTGTGGGGTATTTGATGGAGTTAAAGACTAAATAGTTAAACTAATAGTTTTCCTTAGTTATAATAGAAAGCAAATTAGGTATAAATCTTTATACTCACCAAGATAAGATAGATAATAGAGTATTTTCTCTAATTTTGTCAAATACAAATAAACTGGATTTTCAATTAATTAATAATTAAATAAATAACCCCAAATCTCCTATTTATGGACAAACTAACCTGTATCCTGTTTTTTGAATCTGAAATGGCCCTCAGAGGCACATGTGTTAATGAAGGCTGACTCCCAGTTGAAAGATGGTATGAAGCTTAAGAGGCAGGGACTAATGGAAGTTATTAAAGACTCTAAGGGGCCCTTTATAGTCTTTTCCCAGGGTCCACAGAAGAGTCTAACAACCAGCTGAGGCTCTAAACTTAGGGATATGGAAAGAATCTAAGCACACTGAGCTCTTTAGTCCATTCACTTTATTCTCCTAAGTCAATTCTATCTGCACAGCTTCCTTTCTGTTGTCACACTTGGCTCCTCTCTGTCCCTCTTCTGCTGTTCTCTCACTTAGTCCCCTCTCAAGTTTCCAGTTTATACACACACACAATCAGCAACTCTCTGGCCAAGGTGAGGTCACCAGGCTTGAATTCCTTCAGGGTCATAAAGGCAGGTAAGAGTTCACACCAGGCAATGACTGTCAGGCTTTCTTTTACAACCCAAAAAGGGAGTGACTAACGGGAGTTCTCCGGTAGGGTCAACTAAGGGCTAAAATCAATTAGGGGATTCTAAAAAGGAATTTATGTGCTCAGACTATAATCTTAGAAGTGGTTAGGTAAAACCTTAGGAGTCTAAATATGTAAGTATAAGTCACTAGTAAAGTAAAACTGTCTTTTTCTCCTTAGGTGCCACTTTTGTCCCAGTTTATTTCAGCTGTGCCGCTTTCTGGTGTGTGTGTGGGGGGAGAGTATACTCGGTTGCTAGGCAACCTGCATTACAATGTGTAGTATTTGGTAAGTAAAAGCACTTTCTCTCTGAGTTAATTCCTAAGGAAGGAATCTTTAGAACTAGGAATAATACCTGGGCTGAGATAAAGGAGGGAGGATTAAAGCTTAATTTGCACATGAGATGAAGCTTGGTACCTATCATCCACCTGGCCTTGTCAGTAAACTCCTTGGGTCTGTGGGAAATAACTACCTTAACTCAGTAACTAGCAGATGTCCAAAACACTATGCCAGAATTGTAAGCAGTAAATCCCTTAAATTAGGGTCTTGTGTAAATAAACCAGGGTGAAGGTAAGGAGTTAAGGATTTAATTGTTAGTGGTTATTTTCTTATCTGTAGGTGAGATGAGCTAATGCTTATCTATCTGCAGTTTGTCCTTGGATGCAGAAAAGTATCTCAGATGAAATACTTTTGTATGGAGAATGGCCCTGGCCAGATGTTTGCTAATGAAGAATAAACACAGCTGGGGAATGTATATGGGAAGTTGTGCCCAATAAATGATTGATCACACTGTTAGAAGTTCTTGGGAAAAGAATCAATGGGAAAGCTACAATAGCACATAAGAAATTTACTGCAGGATACAACTAATATATTCAAAAGCCAATATCACCAATACACCTTGAGTTTTGGCTTTATCCTCTGGAAGAGTTGACTCTTCCAGGTAATAGCTTTTCCATAGTCAGCTGAATTCCTACTTCATATTTCTGTAGCTCACAGCAGGAAGTCCTCTGTCACTGGGTGCCTTTGAAGACAATTTAGCCCATGGTCTCCTTTTCTCTTTCATCCTGTGACACCAACTCAATGGGCCCCCACTGACTCTTTTTTTTATTTCCTGCCTGTTTTAACTTGGTTTAAAAACATGTATTAACCAGGCAGTGGTGGAGTACTTCTTTAATCCCAGCACTCAGGAGGCAGAGACAGGTGGATTTCTATGAGTTTGAGGCCAGCCTGGTCTACAGAGTGAGTTCCAGGACAGCCAAGGCTACACATTGAAAGCCTGTCTTGAAAAACCAAACCAAACCAAACCAAAAACCAAAACAACCTCCCCCAAAATACCAGAACAAACAAAACATGCATTAGTTCTGTGGGAGTTCCATGTTTTGATCATATTCATCTCCTCCCCCAACTCTTCTCCATCCACCCAATTTTGTATTCTTAAAAACAAAGAACCCATCAAGATCAATTTGTGTAGCCCAAATGGTCTTGGATGTGTGGCCTTCTCCTGGAACATGGCTGATTTATCAGAGGCAGCACTTAGAGAAAACACTCTCCCTCTCCCAGAAGCAAACAATTGCCAATAGCTCCATGGGTAGGGGTGGGATTTCATGCTTGTGTCCCATCTCCATGCTGGGATTTGGTTTGGCTTGGACTTGTTCCACTGTGAGCTATGTGCAGCTGCCTCATGACATCTTAATTTTATCATTTTGTTCTGTTTCATAATAGGCCTCAAATCTCTAAAGTCAATGGACTATGCACTCAAACTTCCCAAACTGTGAATCCAAGTACATCCTTTCCTTCTTCCGAGCTGTGAGTCTCAAGTCTGTTTACATAGTAGAATGTTTTATAGAAAACAGACATTGACATACATATTTAGTTCACTTATCAGGGAAAGGGTAACACTGTACTAAGTTGGTTGTGATGTTAAATGATTAACTGTTTAATACTGGCTTTAAGTACTTGGTCTGGGGATGTAGCTCAGGAGTGTACTGGGGTAGACTGCTTGCCTAGCAGGCATAAGGTGCTAGGCTTGCTCTTCAGAACTCAATAGTAAAGTAAGTTAGTAAGCACCCAGTAAATGTTGGAATTGTTTTCTACAGGCAGATAATTCATAGGAAATGAAGTGTTTTAAATCACTCAGGAAAATTTTCAATTGCTAAAATGTTTTGAATCTTTTTATCTTTTGATAATTTCATACATTCAGATAATCTCTCTTGATAACTATCCATAACCTCCCACCGACAGCCCTCCCTGCCCCTTCCACTGAGTCCAGTTCTGCCTTCTGCAGTCAATGTTGTCTGCTTCATCTCATGCAGGTCTTGTGTGGGCCACCACAGTTGCAATGAATTCCTGAGCGCCACAGCCATGCCACATCCAGAAGATGCTATTTACAGTGTGTCTCCTCTGGCTCTTGTATTCTTTTTATTTGCTTTTATGCTGTGCCCCTGAGCCTTGGGCAGGCTTTAGTGGTGCTTATAGATGTCTCATAAAAGGCAGAACATTCAATAGGCACTTATTGTAAGCCCTTGACCAGTTATGAGTCACTTTTCAGGTACCAGGGAGGAGGTTTTGAGGTCCGTTCCAGTTTCCTCTATGTTGCAACTGAAGTGCATGTGTCTTCAATAACAGTCTCACCATCTAGTTCTGGTGGGCAACCGAGATAAATGGTGATCAATAGCTTGTATTGTTTTAGGGTCCTCTGGACCTTCTCTGACGAGTTACTCCTAGGTAGCTATCCCATACTAGTACTGAGATTTTCATTTAGTTACTCATGTCTTCTAGGGAAGCACCCCCTATCTATCCATGCAGGGTACCTGTGTTCAGACCTTAAAAAATTCTATTTTTAATCAGACGTAAAGTGGTGTATTTCTATAAGGGAATTTTATATATCTGCAGTTTGGTTAACCCACACAGTCAACCCTCTTCTTCATCCCCTGCCTCAGCTTCCACTTAAACCTTTAGCCCCAGTGCCCCGCCCCTACTTTCACAGCATCTGAGTTCTACTAACACTTCAACCCTTAAGGCCTCACTCCTTCCATTCCTCTTGGGCCCTTTCTAACTTCCTGTCCTCCAGACACTCCAAATTAACACACAATTGTGAAAATTCAAAGTTGGGCTCCACATGAGAACACACAGCATTTGTCTTGCTGGCCTGGGCTACCTTAGTATAATATCATTTGGTCCATTTTCTTGCAGGTTGCTTAATTTCATTTTTCTTTATGATTGAGTAAAATTCCATTCTTGTAGCATGAATCTTAGATGGTCTTATTAATAAAATCAAACCTGAGCCAGTTATTGGGGTGAACACTGGAAGGTCAGAGAGACAGAACAGACCACAGCTATCCCACCTCGCTGGATCCTCAGCTGGTCTTGTTTCCTCAGACTGGATGCCCCGAGCCCTCATCCAGAATGGGTCTCAGCTGAACTGCTGCTCAAAAGCCTGAATGCTTAACCAGGCCAAATGTTTCTCCAGGCCAAATGCTTCTCCAGGCCAAATGCCTCTAGTTTCTGGTCCTCACGCCTTATATACCTTTCTGCTTTCTACCACCACTCCCTGGGATTGAAGGCGTGCTTTCTGGGATTAAAGGCGTGGGTCACCACGCCTGGCTGTTTCCCATGTGGCCTTGAACTCACAGAGATCCAGAGGGATTTCTGTCTCTGGAATGCTAGGATTAAAGGCGTGTGCTACTACTGCCTAACCTCTGTTTAATATTGTGGCTGTTCTGTCTCTGACCCCAGATAAGTTTATTAGCATACACAATATTTTGGGGAACACAATACCACCACACATTCTACCACATTTTCATTATTCACCGGTCATTTTATGGGCCTCTAGGCTGATTCCAGGAGCAATGGACATGGATAAGCAAGTATTTTTGTAGGATGGCATTGAATCTTTTCATATATGCCCAGGGACAGGGACGGTTGGATTATGTGGAAGTTCTATTACAGGCTTTTGAGAAACCTCCACACTGACTTCCACAGTGGCTGCACCAATTTACACTCACACCCACAGTGGACAACTGTTCTTCTCTCCCCACATCCTCACCAGCATCACTGTTACGTACTTGACTGCCATTGGTATCAGGATAACATGGAATCTCAAAGTAGTTTAAATTTGCATTTCCCTGATGGCTAATAATTTGAACACCTAAAAAAATGTTTATTAGCCATTTGTATTTCTTATTTTGATAATTTTGTGTGCAGCTCCAGGGCCTATTTTCTAACTGGATTATTTTCTTGATGTTTAGTTTCTTGAGTTCTTTGTATATTTTAGATACCAAACCTATGTTGGATATATTGCTGGCAAAGGTTTTCTCTCACTCTTGAAACTGTCTCTTCTCTGAATGTCTTTGTTGTGTAAAACACTCCCATGAGATCCCATGTGCCGATTACTGGCTTTCTCTCTTGAGTGATCTCAACCCTATTCAGAAAGCATTCAGTTCTGAGAACCTATTTGAAGAACTTAAGTATTGATTCATGTCAATACAAAGAAACCAGTCTCACAAGTGTAGGATTTGTGTACAAGATGCAATGGATGACACTAGCCTAGTGATGGACACTGAATAAAGGAGCTGATGCTGCGATGATTTGTGCTATTTCCACAGGACAGAATCTAGAGTCACCCATGAGATAGGCCTCTCTGTGCACGTCTTGCCTGTTAGGGGTTTCTGGATGTTGAGGTGGGAAGACCTGCGGCTGTGAATGGTGCTCCTCCCCAGGCTGGCTCCTGGATGGTGTAAGAGGAGAAAGGGAGCCTGGAAGCAGCATGTGTCCATCCCTCACCTTGCTTCACTTCTTTTCAGATGCATTGTGCTTCGCTGCCTCAAGCTCCTGCCACTCTGACTCCTCCATAAAAATGAACTTGTGACCTTGATGAGCTGCAAGGAACCCCATTGCCCTAAGTTGCTTTTGCAGAGTATTTTAACCACAGGGACAAAAGAGAGACCAAGACGGATGCAATAGTAGATGAATTCAGCCAGCATTTCCCAGATGATGACACTCAAGGCAAATAAGACCACATGGCTGTCTCAGAACCAGCACATGGTTATGACATCATCTTATTTGCATGTATCATGTTTCTCACCAATGTTATTAAACAGGTACAAAACTGGACAATCCTGGACCTAAGTGGAACATTTATCGCCATTTCTTTTGAACTGGAGCTGTAAGGTGTCCAGTAAGTGCATTTGGTTTGCTCTCTCCCTGTTGTTCTCAAAAGCAAATGTTTCTGTGGAAATAGCTCTACTTGTGGTGCACAGCACTGCTAGGTGAGATGCAGTGGTGAGGCTGTTATGGGGAGGGCTGTGAGCTACAGTAGCAGCCCTGTCTCTGGGCATAGTTTAGCTTGTTCTTCAGCACTGTGAGACTAAGCATGTTGGAAAGTAGAGAGCAAGCCTCAAAAAGTCACAGGTAAGGGGTTTAGGAGCACATGCTCAACTGTGCTAAGATATCCCAAGACAGGGCTGTAGCACGAATCTTAAAAGGTCTTATTAATAAAAACAAACCTGGAGCCAGGTATTGGGGTGAATGCTGGAAGATCAGAGAAGCAGAACAAGCCACAGCCACCTCACCTTGCCAATTCCGGATGGATCTCTGCCTCTAGAAGGCTAGGATTAAAGATGTGAGTGCCACCATTTTCTGGCCTCTATGTCTGTCTAGTGGCTGTTCTGTTCTCTGACCCCAGATAAATTTATTAGGGTGCACGATATATTGGGGAACACAATATCATCACATTTCCCCTTTTCGTCTAAAATTTAAAAAGCTTATAACTAATACAAGAAAAACTATATCCAATAAGTATATACAATATATACAGTCAAGAATTACATTAACAATGTCTAGTCCATTAACATTTGACAGATTCAGACAAAAAACTCCATTATATATATTAACAATGTCCAGTCCAGTAACATTTGATAAACTCAGACAAAAAACTTTTCATTACTTATCCTATGTAAAACAAGTAGTTCCTTTTTAAAAGTAGATTCAATAATTGACCTTTTTATCTTATCATATCCATATTCTCTCTTTTTTCTTTTCATAATAGATTCAATAATCTACCTTTTGTCATTTTTATATCTTCCTCTTTTTCTTTTTAGAGTAGATTCAATGATCTACCCATTTATCCTATTATTTCTTTATCTTTTTTTCTCAGAGTAGAGTCAATGATCTACCTCATATCTATATTCTTTTTTTTCTTTAAACAAAAACTCTGAATCTAATCTTCTTGTTCAGTGTTTTCCTGACCATTAACAATTAACAACTTGTAACCAACCACTGTAAACAATGACAATATCCATGACTCATTAAACGACCCAAAAACCATACACCCCTCTTGGGAATGTGGGTGTCGTTTTCTTAAAATTACTTCCTGCTTCCTGGGGGTGAAGACATCTTTAGGGAATCCTGAAAAAGAAAATTTTTGGGTTGTCAAGTCCTGTATCATTTGTCCAGTTGCTGCATAATGAGAAAGTGCAGGGCTTGTTTCAAGTCCTTGTTCAAGTAGTCTGTCAGGCTGGATCATCTCAGCAACCCATCTCAAAATTGTCCTGAGTAGTTTGCAGTCCAAAGTCGATCTTTTGGTGGTGTTAATCAGCTTAATGGCTTTACCATAGTCCATGTGGAATCATCATGGTGGGCTCCTGTCATCTTTTTGAAGATTTCAAAGTCGCTGTTAGGCATGGTCATGGTTCCTGAAGATTTTTTTTTTGTGTGTGTGTGTGTGCCTCCTCTGTTGTTTGGAGAATCAGTCTGATAAATGTCTGTCTCTCGGAACCATGAACATTCTTCCCTAGAAGAGAAAATCTTCACAGCAATTTCTCCCCATCATTTGTCTTGCCAAACTTTTCCAAACTGACCTTTGTCGATGTTTTCTTGTAACACGATGGTCCTGGCAATTGTTCTCTGAGCAAGCAGCAGTAAACCCTTTGTCCCAGGTAGCAGCATCACTGCAGTCACCAACAGGATGAGAAGTAGCCGGCAACTCTGAGCAGCAGCCTCTGCCTTCATGGTCCCATTGCCACCGTTTGTGGCTGGGCCCCGGTCGTAGCTTCTCTTTAGCAAGCCTCCTTCAGTAAATCCAAACAGCATGTGCCACCACAACCGGCAATGTGTAGCTCAGGTCTGAGCTGGGGCCCACAAGGCCACAGGCAAGTAGCTTTTTCGAGAATTTGTACCCGACAAGTTGGGTGCCAGATGTAGCAAGAATCTTAAAAGGTCTTATTAATAAAAACAAACCTGGAGCCAGGTATTGGGCTGAATGCTGGAAGATCAGAGAAGCAGAGCAAGCCACAGCCACCTCCCTCACCTTGCCAATTTCTCAGCTGGTCCTGTTTCCTCAGACTGGAAACCTCTCAGTCCTCATCCAGAATGAATCTCAGCTGAACTGTGCTGCTCAAAAGCCTAAAATCTTAACCAGGCCTAGTTCCTGGTTTTCACGCCGTACATATCTTTCTGCTTTCTGCCATCACTTCCTGGGATTAAAGGTGTGAGTCACCATGCCTGGCTGTTTCCAGTGTGGCTTTGAACTCACAGAGATCAAGGTGTGAGTACTACCATTTTCTGGCCTCTATGTCTGTCTAGTGGCTGTTCTGTTCTCTGACCCCAGATAAGTTTATTAGGGTGCACGATATATTGGGGAACACACTACCACCACACGGGGCATCTGAGATTCTGACATTTGGCACTGCTGTCACAAACCTTCCCAAGCCAGGCACTTTAAAATAATAGAAATCTCATCTGCATATGTCTGGGAAGTAGACATCCAAGATGAAGGTGTCAGTAAGCCCATGTTCCCCCAAAGGCTGCTGGGAAAGACCTTTTGTATGCTTCTCTTATAGCTTCTGCCAGCAAACCCTGGAATTTTGGGCTATTGGCTCATGACCTCAAACATGTCTGTGTAGTCACAAGTCCGTGACCTTGTTCCCTGTGTTCTCTTTTGAGAACACCAGTTGAGGTCAAGGGCAGATGGATCTTCCTTTCTTCCACAGGATCAAATCCAGGTTAGTTTTCATCCCTAGACCACTATGCCTGAGGCTGGCTGTGTTTGTGCTGATTCTGGGCTGAGCCTGTCTCTGGCCCATGTTACTGATGCCCTGAAGTTTAAATGAGTGCTCACAGTTCAGCCAAACATCATCATGGACATGTGTTTCCTGCTTGCTTACACATCAAAACATGACAAGAAAGGCTATTTTTGAGGTATTTCCTGCTGAATCAATCCTAGGAAGTACTGAGGATCTCAGAGACCCCCAATCTTGTGGGTTTTTTCCCCACTCCTACTCCCTTTCCTGTCTGAGAAAAAAAAAAGCCATTCTTGTAGGTGAAGAGAGGGGGGCTGGGAGATGTTCCAGAACAATGAAGCACAGCAGGCTGGCCTTCTGAAATGCATTAAAGAGTATTTTTAACCACAGTGGCCTGACCCATTCATTTCAGAGCTTCCTGATTAGGACAGTGAAGTTTTTAACCAAGGTTATATGAAGAAAGAGATCTGCCGCCTTGTGAGGCTCCAGGAACATCTGGCCCCACATGTCACTTAGGGGTGCCACAGGGTTTGTGTGGGTAAGTGAGAACCTTCCTGGTCAGGCTGGTTCTCACTGAGGCTGAGTGACATGGTTGTTAGGATTACAGGTTGAGCCATTCTGTCTGAAAGAATGATGCACCTCTGGAGCAAGAACACTGAAGCAGTTGAGTTCCTGTCTTCAACGTTTCAATATTGGGTAAGAGAAAACTCCAAGCCCAAACTGTAGGTATTGCTGTACCCATATAAACTGAGTCACACTGGTCCCTGTCTGTCCCCTTCCGAGTTTTGCAATAGCCCCTCCTTTCTACCCTCTTCTAGCCCACTTTGCTGTATAAGTACAAGACTGATACTTCTGAATGTTGTTTTGTCTTCCATTTGTATTTTTAAGGTGGGAGGTATTCCCCCCCCTCAGGTTTGGTTTGGAATGTTCAATCCTCCTGCTTCAGCCTTCCAATGCTATGCTTGTAGGCTTGCACCTTGTCTGGTGTAATGTAGTTGTATTCTGAGGACTCCCTTGTATACACTGATGTCCTTGCAGAACTCAGAGGCTGTTTCATGGCCTCCCACTTTGTCCTTCCTGTGCCTTGGTCTTTTCAGGACATAGCTTTTCTACATTTTTTTCAAACCAATTAGTTTTGTTCATTCTCTCCCTTTCCTCTACATTTCTCGTCTTTAAAAACTCAACTCAGAGGACAAAACCTTGAGGGCACCCTCCATCTGCCTCTCACCCCTAGAGGTCATTAAAATAGTATATGTTGTAGCTGTTGAGAGCATCACCAGGCCCTATATAATTTAATTAGATAAAAGATTCTACTCTTATCACGCTTTAGGTTCTCAAGTGTGAAAAGGATATTGTCAGACCTACCGCTTGAGAACAGTATGTACTCCACATACAAGAGTTACAGTCTGGAGTCTGGTTCATGTGTGAGCTCTAGGCTGTGAGGTCCAGGACAGTCTACTGGATCTGAACTGCTGAGAACCTTCTGGAAAGAAGAGAAGCTGAAGCTCAGACAACCAAGGGAAAAGCATCCGGAGTGCGGATGACATTTTCTCCTGAGGATGACTGGAAGCATCTGTGTTAGATGGAGGGATGGTGTGGTGGCGCGCACGCTCGCACACACACACTACAGTCAGCTGGAGAGATGGTGTGGTAGGGTGTGTGTGTGTGTGTACCACAAACAGGCAGCAAAGCAAGACAGCATTATCTCCAGTGTATTCTCAGGCTTCTGGAGACAGCAGCATAACTAACTGACTGGCTTTAGCAGCTAACTCCCCCCAAAAGAAAAGACAGTATTAGGACCACAAGGAGTTATGTTTTTTAATTGATACTCAATCTCTACATACAATATTGCACAAATTAAAGATGTATCAACAATTCTATTTATGATACAAACTCATCAACAATCATAAAACTATTTTGGTGGTAGGTACTTTAGTAAACAGCGCAAATATTAAACTCAGCTACTTCATGAAAATCGGCCTTCCACAAAAGAACTTACAGGTTACTTAAGATGTCAAACACAAGTCAAGTCAAGATCACTTTGAAGAAAAACATGGGATCCAGGTGTGGTAGCACATGTCTCAGAAAGCTGAAGCAGGAGGGTTGTGAAATCACGACTCAAAAAACTGGTGATAAAAATACTAAAAATTCAGCAATTTCATTTAGGAACCAGAAAGTATATGCATATTGGGAACTCTAAGAAGACACCTCCATGTTCTGCTCCATAGGTCCTGTGCTCCAAGAGTAATTCCACTGTTGCAGGATCTCTGTAAGAAACTATTGTTTCAAAGTTCTAAACAAACAAGGTAGCAATTCATACAAAAGAGTTTAACTAAGACTTTTCAATTCAAAAGAAAACTAATGCAATCTCCATAAATTAAGAGAGTCTTATGAAAATGCTACCCAGGCATGAAGCCAGGCCAGCACTCACCTCCACTGACTATCTCATACAGCACTGGTGTCACCTGTGAGGAAGGGAGAGCTGGGTCCGGTCCTAGCTCTTCTAACCTGTACTTGGATCTAGTCTTCACACACACAGTTAGGTGATGTGAGCTACTAGCTGGCTGCTTGTCATAAGAGCTTCCAATTGAAAGGTCTAAGCAAACCATCTTGAAGCATGCCCTAGGGGATGGACTGACACCAGGTCTGGCAGCTCCCACCTTCTGACACCATCACTCAGAAATCTGGAACTGTTGAGTGGGCAAAAGAAGCATCCGACAATCATATTTCTAATAAAAATGCAAAAGGCCATGGCAAACGTGAGAGGGAAGTGGGGTACCACTATGCTGTTACCCACAGTTGTCCTGACTGTGAGATTAGGAGTTGGCAAAAGGCTGAGAAAGGACCCAGCAGGCGCAGTCTCAAGCCATTCACTAGGCTCTATGGGGGCACACCTGTTATCTGTTTCCTCAGCTCCCAGCAAAGCAATGGCCACGAAGCTGGTTCTAGCACAAATGCTAGTGTTAAGAGCAGGGTAAGAGTTTTCTGTACAGAACAGACGACCCAAAGAAACCAATGGTTTCTCAGTTTCTGTGCTTTACAGACAATACAGATACCAAGTTTTCGGGACTCTTAGCACACTGGCTTGATTTCCAAAATGCATCACTTTATTTTTTTTCCCCATAAGGTGGCCACACATTATAAACTCTGAGCACATGACAATCACATGATCTCTTCAGTGAGCTCCCAGGTAGATCCCGGCTCTCCCGGAGCTTGGAGTCCTGAGGTTTCAAATGTTAAAGCTTTCACCACAGCCACAAGTCCCTTTGATGTTGGGGTTATTGAAAACAAACTCACTGGACAGTTTGTCTTCCACATAGTCCATTTCTGTTCCTAAAAGTGTTAACTGTGCTTTCTTTTCGATGAACACTCTGACTCCTTGGGGAAAAGAAAACACATTAGACATGAAGCTTTCAGGGTGCAGAACCTGCCAGTGAGTTTCCAGTGGGTGCCATCGGTAACCCTACAGCTTCTGGGCAAGCCCAGGGTTCCTTACAGGGAGGAAGCACACAGCTGCCCACCAGCCCAGTCTGTGCCCAACCAATCATAACAGGGAAGACCCTTTTACATATGGAAATCCCAAGGCATTTCTGCAAAACTGTAGTTTGCCTTTCACTGTATTTTACTCATCCCCTCCCCCTCAATCTGCTACAGGGAAATGTGTAATTCTCTGAGTTTTTTAATTACAGCATTAATGAGATTTCTGGGACCATCTGTGCCTGACCCTGTCAGGTAAAAACACCCAAAGAACTGTTATTCCATGGTGCATTTCTAACCAGACCATATAAACCAAGACCACATAATGAGATGTGGACTTCAGAAAACGCCCACGGGACCCAGAGCTGTAATCTGCTGATGGCCTTAAAAATGAGTAATATTCCCTAGTCACTGTGAAGGAGAGACCAACCTCTTGAAAATACAAGACATGTTTTTCCTTACAAGATATCACTTAAACACGAACATACACTACAGATCCTTTCCTCTGTAGTGGAGCAACTGAGGCTTATTTTTGAACTGATGTTATTTTCTAAGGTTTTTTTCATGTATATGGTGTTTTGCCTGTAGGTATGTGCTCACTGCCTGTAGAAGCCAGAAGAGGGTGTTAGAACAAAAGTTACTGTGGCTGGGAGTCACTATGTGGGTGCTGGGAACTGCAAAAGCGCTTAACCTCTGAGCATCTCTCCAGCTCCCATTTATTTATAAAAATTTAAAAAAGGCCTTTATTGGTTAATTATTTCAGTTAAATATGATGGAAACACAGTTGGGAATATAATTCCTGCTTGCCTCACACAAAAAGGGCTGTAAGCTACTCACACATCTCCAGTGCACAAACCTGCAAAGCCTGTGGCTCTCCCTTTCTCCAGGGTTGTAGTGTTGTTTATTGTCTCACACAGGATCTTGTTAGCCCAGGCTGGCCCGACCTCACCTTGAACCCCAAACTTAAGATCCCCATTGCCAATGGTAGTAATATTAAGTCTGGGCCACTGTACCTCACTCTTTGATAGGTTTTGCAAGATGACAGGGGTTAGTATCAAATGCAATAACTGAAAAACTAAAAAACAAGGCCTCAAAAGTTAAGTGGTAGCTGGAGAGCATGTGCTGCTCTTGTAGAGAACCAAGCCTGGTTCCCAGAACCCATCTCAGGCAGCTAGCTCACAACTGCCTGACCTTCCATCTCCAGGGGATCTGACACCTCTGGCCTCCACAGGAACAGGAATCTGCACCAACACACACACCCACACTCACATAAAACTGTTTCAACAGAAATGGTTGGATGGTTTACTTTTGGTCTTAAAATCTGTGTGTGTGGTGAGAGGTTCAGGGGGTAAAAGGAACTGACTATCTGAGTTTTGATACCCAGAATTCATGGTGAAGGAAGAGAACCAACTCTCAAAAGCTGTCCTCTGACTTCATATGCTAATAGAACATTTAACAACCTGTGAGGAAGAACTTGATCCTCAGCAGTCACAGCAACACTCTAATTCCAGCACTAAGATGTGTGGGAAGGAGAATCAAGAGTCTGAAACTGGGCCACATAGTGAAGGCCCTGTCTTAAAAAAACCGGGACAAAAACAAGCCAAAACTTTTCACAGTGATGACCTTTAGAGCCGAAACAAAACACAACTCCTCCAAACCCTTAGAACTTGTTCAAAGATTCACTGGGTCCTTTCACTGTGAAACCTTGGGCTTCCCAGCTACTGAACCTCTCCTTGTACCAGGTTCTTCAACAGAAGCCAGGAAAAATGTCACCTCTCTCCTTTCAGTGGCTGCACATAGTTCGATAATGAAAGTCTGTCTGCCAATGCTGGGCACGTAAGAAGCACCACTCCTAACACAAACAGCAGTCTTTACATCAGCTTTGTACAAGGATAAGAGTTTTCATCAGGACAAAGTGCCCATAAAATGTTAAAGAAACAAAACAAAACAAAATAAAAAAACCCCAAACCCAAAAAACTCCATTACTTACCAGAGCCAAGTGTGGGGGTGCATACTTATACCCCACCACTGGGTAGTTGAGCAGGAATTAATGTCATTCCCTACACCCAGCTACATAAGGAGTTCAGAGGAGCCTAGGCTACAAAAGAACCTATCTCAAAGAGGGAAGAGAGCTTACCATCTTGAATAACTTCTTCATCAGAATCTCCTTTTGTCTTTGTATACTCTAGGGTGTAAGAGAGGCCATTACAGCCCCTGGTTCGCACGCCAACTTTCAGACCCACCTGAAAAGAATTGAGAACATAAACTTTGCATGATGACTTACACCCTGAATGCCAGCACCTGCTCGGGAGGCTGAGGAACAGGACTGTAGCGGGTTGGAGCCAGCCTGGGCCAAAGAGCAAGGCTCGGTCTTGAGAAAAATCAATGAGAGCTGCATTAGCTCGGTAAAGTACACAAGAACCTACGGCAGATCTCCAGAATTCAGATGAAAGGGCCCATCACAGCAACCCATGCCTGTACCTGTGCTGGGGAGGGGGCACAGACAGGCCATTTCTGGGGCTTGCTGACCAGTCAGTCTGGTCTACCTCCTGAGGTCCAGACCAACAAGAAACCATGTCTCCAATCAGGGTGGGTGACCCCTGAGGTTGACCTCTGGCCCTAGACACCTGCACACAAATATGAAAGTACTAATACAAACAGATAACCTGCACATACAATACCAAAAAAAAAAAAAAAAAAAAAAGCAACCTCTGATATTTATTACCAGCCAGGCGGTGGTGGCGCACGCCTTTAATCCCAGCACTTAGGAGGCAGAGCCAGGAGGATCTCTGTGAGTTCCAGAGTGAGTTCCAGGAAAGGCACAAAGTTATACACAGAAACCCTGTCTCAAAAAACCAAAAAAAGATATTTATTACCCTATTCATTTTCTCCTAAACCCAGTGGTAAGTAATAGGTTTCTGGTTATAAACTGCCCCATAGTCAGAACAAACAGAACGGGAAACAAGTATTTAAAACGACACTGAAAACGCATACAGGAAGAACTGCACAACCTCTGCTGTCTGGGAAAGCAGCTTCTCTGTGTTTCCTCAGGCCTGGTTGCATCTGCATAGTTTTTATTACAGCATATTAAAAGTTGTACTCTATTGTATTTTATGGCTTTACATAGTTTCACACAGTGTTTGCTCTCTTAACTATAGTTTGGAAGTAATGAGAGCACAATGCTCTTCTGTAGCCATGAATACCAGTTGCTTTTTTTTTTTGTAGTCCAGGCTGGCCTCAAATTCACCATCCACCTGTTTCATCCTTCAAAGTGCTGGGATCACGGTGTACATTACCACATCTGGCTTCTTTTACTTTTTAAACACAGGGTCTCAAAAATGGTACCAGCCTGCTTTGTGGCCCCGCCTTGCCCTGAATTCACTGCCTGCCAGTTTCTACCGCTCAAAGGCTGGGGTAATGAGCTCATGCACCACCACATCTGGCTTTTTCTTTTCTCCTTTTGGTTTTTCGAGACAGGGTTTCTCTATGTAGCCCTGGCTGTCCTGGAACTTGACCTGTACACCAGGCTGGCCTAGAAATCATAGAGACTCACCTGCCTCTGCCTCCCCAGTGCTGGGATTAGAGGTGTGCTACCTCTTTTCTTTTTAAAAGGCATTTGATGGTAGATTTTGTCTTTAAAACCTAGACTTCCTTTAAGAGGTTCTGCTCCATTTTGTTCTGTGAGATACTTTCTGGAGGCTTCCATGGTTAGTGAGCACTGAGGTTCATCCTGTCACCTGGCAACCATCCTGCCTCTGGACAGGAGCCTCCTTTCTAAGGCAGTCCGGTAAAACATTTCCAACATACCAGGAAGCCAAAGACCATAGAAGTTAAAAATTTGTGTGTGTGAGTGGGGTATGGGGGAGGCAGGAGCTGATGCAGAGGCTGTGGAGGGTGCTGCGTACTGGTTTGCTTTGGTCCTCATGAATTGCTCAAACTACTTTCTTACAGTACTTAGGATGACCAGGCTGGGGACACAACCACCAAAAATAAGCTACCCCCACTCCCAATCAATCACAGATTAAGAAAATGCCCTGCAGGCTTGCCTACAGCCTCATCTTATGGAGGCATTTTCTCAATTGAGGTTCCCTCCTCTCAGAGGACTCCAGCTTGTGTCAAGTTGACATGAACCTAGTCAACGCAGCACATCACTGGGGTTTTCTAACAATATCTACCTACTCTCAATCTTGGTACCTGCCTTTTCTTTTAAGAAAACAGTCAAGTACTACTACCCTAAGTCCTGTCCCACCAGAGCCCTCCAATTCTGTGAAACCCTGTCAGGCGTGCTTGTTTCATGAGCTTGACTGCAAAGCTTAGGATGAGGGGCTTCATTATTCTGAATGGGAATAAGCTGCCTGATGAATTTCTGGAGCGCAGGCTTTAGTTCCCACCTCTGTAATCAGGAAGTCCAGACATTAGGCAGTGGACATGAGGTGTAGCTCTGCAGAAGAGGCTTGCCTAGTATGTCTGGAGTCCTGCGCTCACTCCCAGAAACACAAGAAGCAAAAGCAAACAGAAACCCTCCTCAGTATCTGAAAATTCAGGTTTAAGCAGGCATGGCGGCTCACCTGTGACCGCAGCACTCAGGGGGAAGAGATGGGTGGATCTCCTATGAGTTCAAAGGTAGCCTAGTTCCCATACAATTCCAGTCCAGGAAGGTTTAGGTAATGGGAGTTTTGGGAAAGGGATTATTAATGCTGTAAATTACACATTTGTACACCAGTAAGAACAAATACCTTACAAACCTACAAGGTTAATTTCATGGAGTTTTTGGTCAATTTATGTGCTAGAAAGTCCAGAGTCAGAACACTGACACCTATCAACATTTAACAGCTTTTAGGATGGAGGTGCGAGAAGACCAGTCATGTAGCACAAGAGAATCCAGAAAACAATCTCAGAACCACTATGTACAGGCCACAGCCTGAAGTGATTCACAAATCTAACTCAACTACCCTACATGCAGGGATAGATCCTCTGTGGGCATGGCTCAATTCACCTACAGCTGGTAAATGAAATCTGTGGTAGCCTTTCATACAAAGGATTAGTCGAATGAATCAAACCTGCTGGGTGGAATATGTGCAGTCATAAAAAGGGGCAGACCTTTAGAAAATGATCTGGAAGGTCTTCAGGCTGAATTATTAGGGTAAAGAATGGAAGTGTAACCAAGCATGTTCTGTATGCTGTCATCTACGGAAGAAGTGAGATGCACATAAGAACAAGTACCATGCAGGCCATTTTTGGTTGTTACAACTTAGGAAGAGAGAGGGTGCTATTGCCATGCAGCAGGCAGAGGCCAGAGACCCTCCAGAACATCCTCGGCCACCCTAAGGCATACAGTGGAGGCAGGGGAGTGCCCAGCTACAGTGAGCACACTGTGTGATTCAAGAATTTGGGTACAGCTCCCTGTACTTGCCTGGCATGAGTGAAGCCAGGAGGTTGAGTCCACCTTAATTAATGAAAACATACTATTTGCAACAAAATGCCTTTGTAATGAGAACAGAACTTTAGCTCTGCCAACCCTTCCACAGGTGTTACTTACATGCTCTGGCTTGTCTTTAAGAAGCTGTTTTATCTTGTTCACAGCTGAGGGGGTCTGGAAAAAAAAGAAATAGTTACTAGACTCATTTTCTGAAGCCACAGAATGGCCAGGCCTTCCACTACAGGAGCTTGTTGTAAGTGCATGCATGTGGTTCTTGCCAGAGGACCTGTGGATTTCATCCAGCAAAGGGAGCCACAGCGAAAGCACATTCATTTCTATCCTAACAGAAACCCACTTTTCCTGGGAAGACCATATTTTGTGCATCCACTGCATGCCTTGTAATAAGCACAGTGCCAGATAGAGATGCTCATGAATAGCCTATCAACAGAAAAGCCAGCTTCTGGGTGTTTTCCCTGTTGGTTCAATCCCCTTCAGACCCATCTGAATGCATGGCTACAGAGTTGCTTCTGGGCACAGACATCCACTGTGCATCAACAACATACCTAGATATCTGGGTGAGTAGCCATGCTCCTCAGTGACAGGACTGTGTATGTGGCTGTGTATCTAAGAATGCAGAGCAACCCAGCCCAGTGGTCTTCAGCAGGAGAAAACGTCCTGATGTACATTGTTCTCAGATCAGTGTCACCAGTCCCACCTTCTTGTAAAGGGTGCTGGGAACCTAGTCTGATCTGCAACATTCTTGGACTACTTCCTGGGTATATCCCAAAGGCAGACACCCTAAGCAGTTTTTTCCTAATGCTTAAGCTTCCTACTCTGGGTAATAGAGATAATCCCTTCCCTAGAATTCTGATGAAGACTGAATACTGAAAGCAGGGAAGGCAGCCTAGAGAGGATGGCATTGTAAAGTTCAGGAGAGGCTGGGACACAGTGCAAATTGGCAGCTCCTGTAACAAAGGTGAGAGAAATCACGGTGAGGGAACAATGTTCTTCCTACTTTGTGATCATCAGCTATTCCAGCTGGCAGGGCCTATTATGATCAAGAGTAATGAGCATCAGGCCAGTGCTGAGGGGACAGATGATAGGCCTGGCCCTAGATCAGATCTGACTTAGAGGCCTGGACAGATGAAGTACAAATACAGGGTGGAACTAAATCAAGAGTCATCAAATCAACAAAGAAGAAAACGTGAAGTAAGAAGCTGTGCACTGAAGGCCTGGAAGGCAGCTCAGCTGGTAATGTGCTTGCTTCACAGTCATGAGGACCTGAGTTCGAGTTCAATCTCCATAAAACAAAATGAACAGTAAGCTGGCCAGATGGGGTAGGGGGGTGGAGAGGGGGGAGGGAGGCAGCCAGCCAGCTATGCCTACCTGGGGAGTTCTAGGTCAGTGAGAGACCCTGCCTCAAAGAAAAAGAAAGGAGGAGAGCTCCTGAGGAATAAATAATCCTGGAGACATCCTCCAGCCTCCACAGACATGCACACACATGTATGTGTACCAGCACTCCCTCACATACACACTCCACACACAAAAAGAAAGCAATGCAGTATGTTTAATACAAATGGACGCTGTTTTGTCAATGTCAGTGTGGTCTGTCAAGTCCTGACCCTCAGTTACAGTGCAGACAGGCTGAAGTGGCACAAGCACAACATGAAGGGTAGAAGAAAGGAACATCAACCTCAAGGAGTTAACAGAAACATTCATTAAAACTAACAAGCCAGGCGTGGTGGTTCACACCTTTAATCCCAGCACTCAGGAGGCAGAGATAGGTAGATCCCTGAGTTCAAAGTCGTCTTGGTCTACAAAGCAAGTTCCAGGACAGCCAGGATCACACAGAGAAACCCCGTCTCAAAAACAAACAAACAAATCCCAACCACCAAACCACCACCCAAAAACCTCAACAACATATCTAAGTGGTGGGGCTTGTTAGGAGGAATGGTTTCAATGGGAGAGAGGGTGAAGGAAATGTGGGATGACAACGCCAAAGCCCAGTATACAGACAGGTGCCATGTCAAAAAAGAAAGAAAACAACACACACTCCTAACTTGTGATGCTCAGGCAGACTGAGTTATAATAAGACTCTGAACTTTCCTCTGGCCATTTGGCAGCTTTTAATGATCACAAATCAAGCTAATTACAGATGACTTTATTACATCTTGCCATTATTTGTACTTCTCATAAAATAAGGCTACACCAATAAGACATTTAGAGATAAAGTCAAATAAAAGCTACTAAAATAATCAAGAGCACAGGGCAACTAGAGAAACTGACAGGTGAGTTCATGCTTCTAAGACCTTGGGATCTGAGTATCTGAAATAAAGCTCCATGAACTCCAACGGAGCAAGAGGAAGGAAAGACCTTGCCTTTGCTCCTGACTGCACACCTTACCTGTCAGGCTGCTTTTCTTAGGAAAAGCCACTGTGCATAAGGGACGCTGTGTCATCCTGAACACGAACCTAGGGTACTGCTATACAGTGTCATCAAATGTCAGAATATACCAATATTTGCTGTTTCACATTTGAAGTGGTTGCTCTACAATATGGCTCCAGAAAAGAAATTAATTTTAAATGTGAACTTATTTGAGAAGAAATTAAAAAGATGTGCAGATTTTAAAGATTCTAACAGATTTTGAAATTATCTAAATAAACTTAATTTCAGAAAGAAAACAATTTTAATAAAAGTAAAAGGTTTATCAAGGATAAATAGAACATTTTAAAAAACGTGCTTATTATTACACTTCCAAGTGACTGCCCATAAGCACTTCCTTTCCAGTCTTCCAGTTGTACATTTTCATGGGCATATTTCCTATGAAAGTGCTGAGGAAATTCTTTGTCAACAGAACACACATTCTGAAAATAATCTTACAAGAGATGCTGCAGAGGCGGTGCTGTAGCTCAGAGCACTCACTAGCTGTCTTTGCAGAGAACCTGGCTTTGGTCCCAGCAACCACATGGTGGGGTACCACCATCTGTAACTTCAGTTTCAGGGAACTCAATGCCCTCTTCTAACCCGTAGGGACACCAAGTACTCATGGTACATATACATGCATGCAGGCAAAACACTCACAGACATAAAACAAAAAGCTTAGAAGAAAAGGCATAGTCTAGAAAAAGTATTTTTTGGAGCAAGACTCTGAAGGAGAGTCTGTGCTTCGAGTGCACAGGTCAAAGGTGAAGATGAAGCCCACTATGCTGTGTGATGAGAGCACGTGGGCTCTTTTTGATGAACTGGGCCTGAGTTTTATCCCCCTAAAGTTTTCTAAGTTACCTAATTTGGTTTTACAAATCAGTAGGTTTCCTTCTTTTCTCAAGTCTTAAAACATTTAAACAGTAGCTACCTATACTCTTGGCTACTGGGAAGCTGAGGCAGGAGGATAATGAATTTGAAATCAGCTTGGTCTGTACAGCTAGGTTTTTCTCAAAACAAGTTCAACACAGAAAGTAAAAGCAAGGTATGCAGAACCATCCACACAGGCACTGGGCTGCTAACGTCCCATCTTGTATTCAGGGAGAGACACACAAGGAAAAAAGTGACATTAAAGGACCTGAGTGTCTTCCAGAAGCTGTTGAAGGACAAAACAGATCTTAACTCTTCTATGCTCCTCCTCAGGGAGCTGTTACTAAGGAGCTCTCAACCAAGAGGGACTGACAGCTGGAACTGGCCAAGTGACTGCTCTGATTCTGCCTTGTCTGGAGACAGACACTCACTATGTATTCCAGGCTGGTCTCAACACTTGACCCTCAGGCCTCTGAGGAGTGCAGTGAACTGCCATTGTTCAGCTGAAGGGACTGTTGCTGGGCGTGGGGCTGCCCTTTCTAGTCTAGGTACGGCACTGTATGTGGTACTAGACAGAAGGTAAGTGACCCCCCCCTTGACTCCATGTGCACACCCTGGCAATGATGAGAACGTCTCCCTGAAGCTCCCTGCAAGTCCGGCAGCTCTCTACTGTGTCTGCACCCCTAGACCAACTCAACCTGAACCTCCCCAAGAAATGCACCAACAAGTAAGGACTCAGAATTTATACTGAAATATTCTCAAATCTAACAATGCCTTTTAATCAGCTCCTGTGTAAATCACAGGAACATAGTTGCTTAAAGGGAGAACACTTTGAAGATGTTTTTAAAGAATTCTTAAAGGGCTGGTGAGATGGTTCATCAGGTAAAGGAACTAGTCTCTGAGCTTGAGGACCAGTGTTTGATCCCTGGGATCCACATGATGGGAGGTGAAGAATGACTCCTGTGAGCTGCCCTCTGACCACACAATCGCCAGCACATGTGCCCACATATATGCACACACATTACATAAATGTAAATTTAAAATATTCAAAACCACAAACCAAAAATTGTTCCAAGACTGTTTTTGCTGTCAGAATGCTGGGAAATGCCCTCCAAGTGAATGTTTCAGATCTGCTTCAGAGGGCCTGGTGCTTGTCCAGCAGGGTATCTGGTCAGCCACTGGAGCCTAGGCTCATCCTGTTCCTATCCCAGCACTGGGATTACAAGCAAGCACCCCCACCCCCAGCTGTTTTTATCTAGGAACTGGGGAGGAAACTCATGCTCTCTGCCAGCTGAGCCACCACCCCCAACCCTGATGTTTGTTATACATCATGCTTTTAGCTAAACTACCAATTCTGTGGTTTAGGAATAATTAAATATTTGCAAGGGCTACTAAATTAATGACATAAGAGTTAACGACTGTAAAACTCAAAAAAAAATTACACTTTGCAATGAGTACATAATACTTTGCCAACAGGCTCTCTCCCTTCTCACACCCTAAGCAGCTGCTCTACCACTGGACTAGAAATCTAGCTGTATGCTCTAGTTTTCCTGGTAACAGCTTCTGAACTGCATGCTGTTCCAAAGGTCTCTGGTCCTACTCCAGCGAAGTAACAGGTCCTTACATGTGTCCCTCACTAAGGCAGCAGAGGGAAGCTAAGTCCGTGTCTCTCCCCCCCCCCACCCGTCTTCTGTGTGCAGTGAACCAACTTCCCTGCACACATGGACACTGACACTGGCTGGGCCCCATCATTACTCACAAGTCGAGCTTTGTGCAGCATGAGCCTCTAGTCATAAACGAGAGCTGCACTGTCTTGTACAATGATGGCAATAAAGCTGCCTGTCAACCAGGAGGTGTTTAAGTTTTACATTCTTCAGTCACATCTTAATCTGGTCCCTACAAATTCAATTCTATTTATTAACTCCTGGAAATGTGGGGTAGGAAGGAGTCCATTCTCCTTGGGTGTTCTCTCCAAATATCCAAGGGTACTTGCACTAACAGGGTGAACCGGAGTCATTCCTGGTTTGTAGACTTTACTCATCTAGCCCCTCTCACCCCACCCCTGTACTCACCATGACAGCCCATCAATTCTC